>PVKE010004339.1:0-65390 GCA_004027555.1 Craseonycteris thonglongyai
TTTTTCTTCATTCTTTTTGCTTTTTGATCCTCAGACTGAATAATCTCAATCTGCTTTTATTTTTTAATTTTGTTGTTGTTAAAATTATTGGGGTGACATTGGTTGGCAATAATTATATAGCTTCCAGGTGTACAATTGTACAATATGTCATCTATTCTTTGCATTATGTGCATACCACCCAGAGTTAATTCTCTTTCCTACATTATATAATTGATGCCTCCTTCCTCTTTTCTCCTCCCCAACCCTCTACCACCTTATCCTCAAGTATCCACTAAACTAATTGACTGTGTCCATGAGCTTTTGTTTTTTTGTTACTTTCAGTTTTATATTCCACATATAAGTGAAGTCATAATGGTTCTTGATTTTTTCAGTCTGATTTATCTTGCATAATATGATCTCAAGGTCCGTCCATGTTGTCTCAAGTGACAATATTACATTTATTGCTGAGTAATGCTCCATTGTGTAAATGTACCATAACTTTTTTATCTAGTCCTCTATCAGAAGACACTTTAGTTGCTTCCACTACTTGGCCACCGTGAACAGTGCTGCAGTGAATATTGGGGAACATATATCTTTGTGGATATATGTGGGTAGATTGCCAGAAGAGGGATTCCTAGGTCATATGGTAATTCTAATCTTAATTTTTTGAGGAACCTCCAGACTGCCTTCCATAGCAGTTGTACCAATTTACATTCCCACCAGCAGTGTGTGAGGGTTCCGTTTTCTCCACAGGCTCTCCAGCACTTGTTATTCCTTGTCTTGTTGATTATAGCCATTTTCACAGGTGTGAGGTGGTATCTCATTTTGTTAACCTGCTTTATAAGTTCACTAATTCTTCTGCCAGCTCGTTTGCTCATGAGCCATTTAGCTGTATTTTTCATTTCATTTATTGGTTTTTTTTCAATTCCAGAATTTCTTTTTTTTTTTTTTATTAATAATTTCTCTCTTTATTGATATTCTCTATTTGGAGAAAAAACATTCTCATACTTTATTTCATTGGGTATGATTTCTGTTCGTTGAATGTACCGTATTTTCCGGCGTATAAGATGACCAGGCGTATAAGACAACCCCCTAATTTTACAGTTAAAACATAGGTTTAGGCCTATATTCGCTGTATAAGACTACCCCCCACTTCCAAGGCTGTAGTCTTATACAGCAAATATAGGCCTAAACCTATGTTTTAACTGTAAAATTAGGGGGTCATCTTATACGCTGGAAAATACGGTATTTTAAAAAGCTGATTAACATTTATGTCTTGTAATTCCAATGCCTGTGTTTTCCCTGGGATGGTTTCTATTGACTGCTGTTTTTCTTGTGTGTGAGTTATACATTAATATTTCTTGGTGTAGTGTTACAATTTTTTGCTGAAAACAGGACATTTTAAATACCGGTAATATAACATGGCAACTCTGATTCAGGTTTATTCCCCTCCATAGACCTTTTTATTGTTTCTGGTTTTTGTTGTTCGTTGTGTAGTGACCCTAAACTAATTCTGTAAAATCTGTATACTTTATCTTGTGTTGCCACTGAAGCCTCTCCGTAGTTAGCTTAGTGGTCAGCTAATGATTTTCTTAAATGTCTGGAACCATTAAGTCTGCCAGCTTTTGCTTAGGGGTTTTGTGTGCATATTGGCTGATATATTTAGTGTTCCAGAAAGAAGTTTATAACTGTTTCTTAGCCTGAACATCTTCCTTGCACAGAACCTCAAAATGAGCCAGAAATGAGCGTTAGGGCCTTCTCAGTTCTTTCTTGAGCATGCCTGTGTACACCCTTGCACGAGCGTGACCTTGATTCTCATGAATACTCCTATGTTGTAGCTTTTAAAAACCACTATCTACCTCTCATTCCCCATTGTTCCCTTGTAAGTTCTTGGCCAGATTCTTGTTTATTGTGAACTGTTGCTTTAGTCAGCTGTTACTATAAATAGTTGCCACTGATTGTTTTTGACAAATGACCCAGGGGAAACATTGTTCATAGTGAGCAAATTCTGAGTTAGGTTCAATAAAGACAAACTGTGAGTGGAGGTTCCTAGGGAACTGCCAGTTCTATGGGAAAGGGACTTTTCGAGAACTCCAAACTTCTTCAAATGAATCCTAAGCTGCTGGTTTTCACCATGGTTTCAGGACTGTTGATTTTGTAAGACTTCTGTGGAGCTGGTGAGAGGGGAATGGGATAGGGCATGTTAAAACATCACAGAGCTAGCAGTTCTTACTGAGATTTAGCCATGTGTGTTGAATAAACACTGCTTGGATTGGTGGAAGATATTAGTTAATTTTCAGAGTTCTGAAAATGTTGATTTTGACAAGTTTGGGGGCTCTTGTTGCTTTTTGGCAATGAGTGGATTTTTATAAGTCTTCCTTTGCCATTTTGGAAGTACTCACTCTAGTAACTGATTTTTGACAAATGCATAATACACCTGTGTAACCCAAACCACTGTTAAGATATAGAACATTACATGAATTTGGGAAATTTTCTCATGACTTGGGCACTGTTATAATCATTGCCTTAGGAATTAAAGTAGATAGCTAGAACATAGTTGTAGTATTGTGTTTATTTAATTATTATTATTATTTTAGGCAGGTGGGAAAGAGGGTCAAGCAAATTAATAAAAAAGAAAAGTCTGGTAGGCCTGCTCTGTAAATGTTAGTGGATTTGGATTGTCTCTGATGAGGGGGAATTAAGAGTTGTTATGCTGAAAATGGAAAAGTAAACACAGATCCGAAAGCTTATGGATAGCTGGTGCTGAAAGTTAGGGCAGTCGTCCCCCTCCTTCTGAGTCCTGCCCTTGGACCTGCTAGGAGTCCTGTGCCCCAGCTGCCTGAATCATGCTCCTGTCCCCTAGGGCTCCCTCTTTCTCCCCTCCCTGAGCTGCTTCTCAGTGTCTTTGCTGGTTTATCCTCATCTTCCCTAACCAGAACACTGGGTTCCCTGGGCTACTGGGCCCTGGCCCTCCTTTCTGTTCTCCCCACATCCTATTCCCAGGTGAGCCCAGCTATTCTTATAGCTTTTTTTTTCTATTGCCTCTTATTTTTCTTTTTTTTTTAACTGTTGCCTTTCAGATTAATCATTTTACTTGAGTTATATGAAAGAAGTAAGACTAAAAACCCAGGATAATACTTTCCTGCCAAGAAAATTAAAAAGAAAGAAAGAATAGAAAACCTAAAAAGTCAACTACAGAG
The DNA here is from genome assembly GCA_004027555.1 of Craseonycteris thonglongyai. Lineage (NCBI taxonomy): Eukaryota > Metazoa > Chordata > Mammalia > Chiroptera > Craseonycteridae > Craseonycteris > Craseonycteris thonglongyai. Next base: position 3,180 of record PVKE010004339.1, read on the forward strand.
AAAAAAAAATTTTTTTTTCGTTTGAGGCAGACATAAATATTTGCTTTGACCTTTCTAAAAGATTTGATTAAGGATTATTGAATGCTTACTCATGATTCTACATTCTTTTTTTAAATTGTTTATTTTATTATTATTGTTTTTTTACATTTGATGCCCCCTCCCCATCCCACCCCCCACCAGCCCCAGGCAACCACCAAACCACTGACTGTGTCCCTGAGTTTTTGTTTCTTTGTTAACTTTCATCTTTATATTCCACCTATGAAGGAGGTCATGTGTTTCATCTTTCAGTCTGACTTACTTCGCTTAATAAGATGTTTTCAAGGTTCGTCCATGTTGTCACAAATTGCTGTTACTTCATCTTTTCTTATTGCTGAGTAGTATTCCATTGTGTAAATGTACCACAACTTCTTTATGCAGTCATCAGAGGACACTTTGGTTGTTTACACAGTTGGCCACTGTCAACAGAGCTGCAGTGAACATTGGGGTACATATATCTTTGGGAATTAAGGTTTTTAGGTTTTTTTGGGTAGATACAGAGAAGAGAGGTTATTGGGTCATATGGTAATCCATTCCTAGTTTTCTGAGAAATCTTCATACTGCCTTTGTAGTGGTTGTACCAATTTACATTCCCACCAGCAGTGTATGAGGGTTCCTTTATCTCCACAGCCTCTCCAACATTTGTTATTCCTTGTCTTGTTGATTATAGCCATTCTAACAGGTGTGAGGTGGTATCTCATTGTGGTTTTAATTTGCATTTCCCTAATTGCTAGTGATGTTGAGCATTTTTTCATGTATCCGTTGGCTGTTTGTATGTCTTCAGGGGAGAAGTGTCTGTTTAGGTCTTTTGCCCATTTTCTAATTGGATCGGTTTTTTTTGTTGTTGTTGATGAGTTGTATGATTTTTTAATATATTTTTGATATTAGCCCCTGATCAGAGGCATTGTTTGCAATGGAAGAATATATTCTTCCATTCAGTTGGTTTCCTTTTTACTTTGTTGATGGTGTCCTTTGCTGTATAGAAGCTTTTTAGTTTGATACAATCTCATTCATTTATTTTTGCTTTTACTTCCCTTGCCTTTGGTTGAGGTCAAGTTCATAAAGTGCTCTCTGAACCCAAGGTCTATAACTTAGTACCAATTCTTTCTTCTATGAACTTTATTGTTTTGGGACTTATGTGGAGGTCCTTAATCCACTTTGAGTTAATTTTGGTATATGGTGACAGTTCACAGTTCAGATTCATTCTTTTGCATGTGGTTTTCCAATTTTCCCAGCAACATTTACTAAAGAGGTTTTCTTTGCCCCATTATATATTTTTTGCTCCTTTGTCAAAAATTATCTGTCCATATGTTTTTGGGTTTATTTCTGGGTTTTTTATTCTGTTCCATTGGCCTGTATATCTGTTTTTTGCCAATATCAAGCTATTTTGATTATTGACTCTGTAGTATAGACTGAAGTCTGGGATCATGCTGCCTCAAGCCATATTCTATTTTTGGAGGATTGCTTTCGTGATTTGGGGTCTTTTGTGGTTCCATATGAATCTGATAATTTTAAAATCTATTTCTTGAAAGAATGTTTGAGATTTTTATTGGAATTGCATTAAATTTATATTCCTTTGAGTAATATGGCCATTTTAACTATGTGTGTTCTTCCAATTTTTGGACACGGAATATCTTTCCATTTCTTTGTATCTTCTTCAATTTCTTTTAATAGTGTCATAGTTTTCTGTGTATAAGTCTGTCACATTCTTTGTTAAGTTTATTCCTATGTATTCTATTATTTTTGTTTTGATCGGAAATGGGATCGTTTTTCTCATTTCTTTTTCTGAAGTTTCTTGTTTGTATATAAAAATGCTGTGGATTTTTGTACATTGATTTTGTTTCCTGCAACTTTACTATATTCATTTATTATTTGTAATAATTTTCTGGTGGCGTCTTTAGGGTTTTCTGTATAAAGGATGATGTCATTTGCAAAAAGTGACAGTTTACCTCTTTATTCCCAATTTGGATGCCTTTTATTTCTTTCTCCTGCCTAATGGCTCTGGCTAGAACTTCCAGCACTATATTGAATAGCAGTGGTGACAGGGGACATTTCTGTCTTGTTCCTGATTTTAGAAGAGAAGGTTTCAGTTTTTCCCCATTCAGTATGACATTCTCTGAGGGTTTGTCATATATGGCCTTTATTTATGTTGAAGTACTTTCCTTCTATACCCATTTTGATAAGTGTTTTGATTATAAATGGATGATGTATCTTGTCGAATGCATTTTCTGCATTAATTGATATAATCATATGGTTTTTATTTTTTATTTTGTTTATGTGGTGTATCACATTGATTGATTTGCGTATTTTGAACCATCCTTATGCCCCTAGGATGAATCCCATTTGATCGTGATGTATAATTTTTTTAATGCATTGTTATATTCTATTTGCTAGTATTTTGTTTAGGATTTTTGCATCGGTGTTCATCAGAGATATAGGTCTATAGTTTTCCTTTTTTGTGATATATTTGCCAGGCTTTGGAATAAGGGTAATGTTGGCCTCATAGAATGAGTTGGGAAGTATTTCTTCTTCTTCTATTTATTTTGGAAAAGTTTGGGGAGGACAGGTGTTAGTTCCTCTTTGAATGCTTGGTAAAACTCGTTACTGAGACCATCCAGTCCTGGACTCTTGCCTTTGGGGAAGTTTTGGATGATTGTTTCAATTTCCTTACCATTGATTGGTCTGTTTAGGTTATCCAGTTCTTTTTTTTTATTCAGTCAAGTTAAACTATATGTTTCTAAAAACCTGTCCATTTCTTTTAGGCTGCAAAATTTGGTGGCATATAGTCCTTCATAGTATTCTTGTACAATCCTTTGTATTTCTTTGGTATCAGTTGTAATTTCCCCTCTTTCATTTCTACTTTGGATTATTTGTATGTTTTCTCTTTTTCCCTTGGTGAGCCTAGTCAAGGGTTTGTCAATTTTAAAATTTTTCTTGAGGAAGCAGCTCTTTGTTGCATTAATTTTTTCTATTGCTTTTCTATTCTCTATTTCATATAATTCTGCTTTAATTTTTATTATTTTTTTCCTTCTGCTGGCTTTGGGTGTCTTTTTTTGTAAAGATTTATTTTATTGATTTTTCACAGAAACAGGGACAGAGAGAGACAGAGAGAAGGAGGGGGGCCCAGAGCAGTCTCCATAGTTGACATTAATTTTTCCATATAGTTTCACTCCACAGGTGGGCACAAGGCTGTGCAGGGCAGGAACTGGGCTGGGAGCCTCCCACATAGGTCCCGGCAAGAACTGAACTGGGGGCACTCCCCAGTTCAGCATGTGGGTCCGCATGGGCCGGGGCCGGGATTCGATCCTCGGTCCCCGTGGCTTCAAAGCGAGCGCTCAACACGCTGAGCCATCCCAGTTTTCCCATGGGTGTCTTTTTTGTTGTTGTTGTTTTTCTAGTTCTTAAAGATATGATATTAGGTTGTTTACTTGTGATTTTTCTTGTTTCTTGAGATAGGCCTGTAGTGATATAAATTTTCCTCTTATTACTGCTTTTACTGCATCCCAGTAATTTTGGTATGCTGTATTTTCATTGTCATTTGAATCTATGTATTTTTTAATCTTTTCTTTTATTTCTTCTTTGATCCAGTCATTTTTTAATAAAGTTTTGTTAAATCTCCATGTACATGTGGTTTTTCCTGCTTTCTTTTTGTAGTTTATCTCCAGTTTCAAAACTTTGTGATTGGAGAATATAGTTGGTATGATTTCAATCTTCTTAAATTTGCTGAGGCTACCTTTGTGTCCCAGCATGTGGTCCATCCTTGAGAATGTTCCATGTGCACTGGAAAAGAATGTATAGTCCTGTTTTGTAGGATGAAATATCCTGTAAATGTCAACTATGTCCAATTGCTGTAATGTATCATTTAAAGCTAATATTTCTTTATTTATTTTCTTTTCGAATGATCTGTCCATGACTGCCTATGGGATGTTTAAGTGTTTTAGATCTGTTAGTAGCTGCTCTGTAAATTTTGGTGATTCTTTGTTGGGTGCATATATATTAATAAGTGTGAAAATATCTTCTTGTTGTATTGTCCCCTTTATCATTATGAAATATCCATCTTTGTCTCTTGTTGTCTTTTTGATCCTGAAGTCTGTTTCATACCTGCTTTTCTCTGGGTGCCATTTGCTTGGAGTATTTTTTTTCACCCTTTCACTTGGAGTCTGTGTTTTTCCTTGTGGCTGAGGTGTGTCTGTTGTAGGCAGCATAAGGTTGGTTTTTGTTCTTTGATCCAGTTTGCTACTCTTTGTCTTTTTATTGGTGAGTTCAGTACTTTTAGGGTGATGATTGATATATGAGGATTTCCTATAGCCATTTTATGTTTTGTTTTCTGGTAGATCTTTTTTAAAATTGCTTCTTTGCTGTTTCATTCCCATCGATTATTTTATTATGATGGTGTTTATGACTGTTTTCTTGTATTGTTATGTGTCTCAGTTCTAAGTTCTTTTTGAATAGTTACCATGAACTTTATGTAAAAATGGTTTCATATTTGCAGTAGTTCCTTTACTTAAGGATGTTTCTTACTTCCATTCTCTTTGAAAGTTTAAACCTTTACTTCCTCCCCTTTTATGCTTTTGTTGTTTCAATTTATCTCTATTTATTTTTAGTTTTTGTTTCAGGTCCAATTGCCTCCTTCAATATTTCTTGAAATGCTGTCCTTGTGCTGGAGAATTCCTTCAATTTCTGTATGTGTGTAAAAGTCTTTGTTCCTCCTTCATATCTAAAGGATAACTTTGCTGCGTACAGGATTCTTAGCTGGTAATTTTTCTCCTTTGATATTTTGAGTAGTACTTTGTTTTGTTGCCTTCTGGCTTGTAGAGTTTGTCTTGAGAAATCTGATGATAATCTGATGGGCTTTTCTTTATAGGTTATGGTGTTCTTTTTTCTGGCTGCCTTGAGGATTCTTTCTTTGTCTTTGTTCTTTGATATCTTCAGTATAATATGCCTTGGAGAGGGCCTGCTACTGTTCAAGTATCTACGGCTCCTTTTTCCTTCTTGAATTTGATTGCAGTTCTTGGCATGGATTTGGGAAGTTCTCATCTACCATTTGTCTGAACAAATTCTCTGTGCCTATCTTGTCCTCTCTTCTCTCTGGAATACCTATTATTCTTATATTATTTTTTCTAATGATGTCAGATAGTTCTTGTAGATATGTTTCTTTTCTTTTTTTTTTTTTTTTAAGCTCTTAGGTTTCTCTCTACTTATTTTTTTTTAGAAGAAAGAAAGGTAACATTAATTAGATCTTCTGGTGGCCATAATTCAGGTGTTGTTCAATCATTCCTACTTTTTGCACTTCAAACTTGCGCAGCAGTTAAAAGGCTCTTAACTCAATCAGAGAGCCGTTTTGGGGAAAATAAAAATAGCATGCCACATGACCCATTTTCCATGCTATTTTAGTTTGTAGAAATGGACTCCCAACAGGATTCCCCCCTAATTTTCCTGAAGAAAAAGCTCCTTTGCTTTCAGTATTTTTCTGCAAATTAAGATGAAGTTTCATTCACTTTATGGTATTTATATTTACTTGAACTTAAAGACTGTAAGATTAAGGAATCTGGGAAAGCTGGGAGGGCTCAGCGGGTTGAGCGCTCGCTTTGAAGCCCCGAGGATCGAAGCCCGGCTCTGGCCCAGGCGGACCCACATGCTGAACTGGGGCGTGCTTCCCGAATGCGTTGAGGCCCCCAGTTCAGTTCTAAATAAATAAATAAATAAATAAATAAATAAAAATTTAAAAAAATTAAAAGAGTGAGGAATTCTACTTTAGTTTGGTTGTTTTCATTGTGTCTCAAACATTTATTTTAGAAGCTAGGGATCTAAAAGGGATCTTGGCCATTTGTCCGTTTTGTTGGAGACAAAATATCTATCTGTCCTCCCTCCTTTCCTTAATATATTTTTCATTTTTTAATTACAGTTGACATACAATATTTTAGTAGTTTCAGGTGTACAACGTAGTGATTAGATATTCGTATAACTTACAAAGTGATCACCCGATAAATCTAGTACCCTTCTGATATCTGACATTATTACTACTCTCTTATGGACTATATCCCTTATGCTATACTTTACATTCCCGTGACTGTTTTGTAACTACCCCAATTTGTACTTTTTAATCTCTTTTTCACCCAGGTCCCCAACCCCCCTCTTACCTGGCAACCTTCAAAATGTTGTCTGTGTCTGAGTTTGTTTCTGTTTTGTTTATTCTGTTGTTTAGATGTCACATATGAATGAAATCATACGGTGTTTGTCTTTTTCTAACTTACTCCCCTCAGCATAGTAGCTTCTATGTCCATCCATGCTGTTACAGATGGCAAGAGTTCATTCTTTTTTATGGCTGAGTAATATTTCATTGTATAGATATACCACTCCTTTTTTATCCATTTATCCATTGATGAATACCCAGGTTGTCTTCATATCTTGGCTATTGTAAATAATACTGCAGTGAACATAGGGAAAGCATATGTCCCTTTGAAGTAGTGTTTTGGGTACCTTCAGATAATTACCCAGAAGTGGGATTACTGGGTCCATTTTGTCTCCTGTGATAGACTTCATTTTACAGTCTGTTTTGTCTAGTATAAGGAATTCTATCCCAGCTTTTTGTTTTGTTTTGTTTTCATTTACCTATTTTATTTATTTATTTATTTTTTATTGTTAAATTTATTGGGGTGACATTGATTGGTAACAGACAGTTTCCGGATGTACAAGTCCACATCACATCACCTATGCATCGCATTATGTGCTCACCACCCAGAATCAGCTCCCCCACCATCACCATATATCTGGTGTCCACTCCCACCCCCACCCCACCCCCAGCTCTCCCTCCTCCCTCACCCCCTCTGCCCTCTCCCGGTAACCACCAAACTATTGAGTGTGTCCACAGTGCTGGTGCCCAATCCCACCTCCCCTCATTTTTATTAAACATCTTTTTCTTTCCCTTTATTTTTAGTCTCTGTATGTTTGTCTTTCAGTCCGAAGTGAGTCTTGTAGGCAGCACATGTAAGGGTTGTATTTTCTTACCATTCAGCCTCTCCCTATGTCTTTTGATTGGAACATTTAATTCATTTACATTCAGAGTAATTGTTGATAGGATATAGTTATTGCCATTTTATTATTCATATTTTTTATCCTTTTTTTTCCTTCTAAAAGAATTCTCTGTAACATTTCTGATAATACTGCTTTGGCGTTGATGAACTCCTTTAGCTTTTTTGTGTCTGGGAAGCTTTTTATCTGTTCTTCAATTTTGAATGATAGTTTTGCTGAGTAGAGTAAAAATAGTTGTAGGTCCTTGCTTTTCATCACTTTGAATGTTTTGTGTCAGTTCCTTCTGGCCTGCAAAGTTTGTGTTGAGAAATCAGCTGAGGGTCTTATGGAGCTACCTGGTAAGTAATTAAGTGCTTTTCTCTTGCTGCTTTTCAGATTCTCTTTTTGTCTTTAACCTTTGGCATTTTAATTATGATGTGTCTTGGTGTGGGCCTCTTTGGGTTCATCTTGCTGGGGCTCTGTACTTCCTGGGCTTATATGTTTAATTTCTACACCAGGTTAGGGAAGTTTTTCATCATTATTTCTTCAAATGGGTTTTTAAGTCCTTACTTGTGTCTCTTCGCCTGTTACTCCTATGATGTTGCCCCAGAGGCCCCTTAAACTATCCTCATTTTTTGGATCTTTTTACTTTTTGCTGTTTCAGTTTGATGTTTTCTGTTACCTTATCTTCCAAATCACAGATTGGATCCTTTGCTTTATCTAATTTACTGTTGATTAACTTTAATGTGTTCTTTATTTTCTTGTATTCTTCACATCTGACTTTAAAAATGTTTTCTCTTTTACATTTTTATGTTTCACATTTCATTGTTGAAGTTCTCTCTGAGATCATTGAGCATCCTTATAATCAGTGTTTTGAACTCTGCATCTGCTAGATTGCTTTTCTCCATTTTGTTTAATTCATTTTCTGGAGCTTTGTTCTGTTCTTTCATTTGGGATATGTGTCTTTGTGTTCTCTTTTTGTCTCCCTCCCTGTACTTGTTTCTATGTGTTAGGTTGGGCTGCTGTCTCCTGGTCGTAAAAGAATGCCCTTATGTATTCCTGTTGGGCCTAGTGGCACAGTCTCCCTGGTCACCTGATCCAGGTGCTCCAGATATGTTCCTTGTGTGGGTTGTATGTGCCCTCCTGTTGTAGTTGAGCCTTGGTTGCTGTTTGCATGTCAGTGGGAGGAATTGACCCTTGGGCTGACTGATTGTGAGAACTGGCTGAGAATACAGTGGAGGAGCTGTTGTGCAGGGGTTGACCCTTTGTAGCAGGATTCACTTTAGCAGGGCTCTGGTGCCTGCCCAGTTTGCCTGTTGTGTGTGTTGTCTTCAGAAGCACCTGAATGGTGCTCCTGCTTGGTCTGAAGCTGGCCGTTGGGTGTGCCAGCCCTGTAGCCTCTTGGGTGGGGCCCTGCTACAGGCCAAGGTTAACTATAGCATACTACCTGGCATGAGCCATAAAGCAGTCTTTCATTTGCACTGGGCTTGGAGGTGCGTCATGAGGCCAAGCCATGAATTGAGGCTGATAGCTCCTAGTGCTGGGCTTGGGGCTACTCAGCAAGAGGTAGGGGTCGCGCCAAGGTCAGATGCTGCTTTTTGGGGTTCTGTGAGCCTTTGAGAAATTTTAGGAAAGTCTGCAGTCAGTTGTATGGAAAAGCCACTGGAAGCAATTTGGGTGGGTCTGCAAGTTGGGTGGTGCAGGGTCTCAGGGAATCACCAGGATGGGGTGAACAGTGTTAAATAGGTTGATGGAGACTCAGATATGGTGGCCATCTACATCCGAACACGGGAATAAGGGAGGGCTCAACAGAAATAATGGTTTTGGCCTGCACTTCTGTCTGGGAAAAGCTGACCCTCCAGCCCTTGCCCTGATGCCTGATAGTCCATTTCCTTTGTGTATGTCCCTGGCATCTTTTGAGTTGCTTCCCCAGCACTGGAGCTCAGTATGAATGAGTCCGTTGGGGAGTAAGTCTGTGTGTGATACCTTTAAGAGGAGAGCCTGAGACTCTAGCTGCCCTCCATCTCACTAAGCAATTATCTCCTCTGGTTTCACAGTCCGAAGTTGTGGGAACGTCTTTTCTCAGCTGCGGTACCTTAGGTTGGGGTTCCTCGTGTGGGGCTAGGACCCCTTGCTACTCTGGGGGGACCTTAATAGCTGAACTGTCCCTCCTGATTTTTAACCACTATATGCAGTATAGAACTAGTCTGTTTCATGTGTCTGCCACTACTCCTTGAGATGGTTTCTTCTGTATGTCCTTAGTTGTAGGATTTCTGTTAGCTAGACTTCAGGTGATTCTCAATGGTGGTGGTTCTATAGTTCAGTTGTAATTTTGATGTGGTTATGAGAATAGGCAAACAAAGCATTTACCTACTCTACCATTTTGACTAGAAATCCAAAAAATTCTTCACTGTGGCTTTTTTTTGCCCTTTGGTAGATTGAAGATAGTGAGATATAAATATACATGTGTAGTCATTCTGTATTTTCTATAAGCCACTTATATTGTTTTTAGTTTCTGTTATTAATTTGATCATCTCTCCTGTTCCTTTTTTTTTTTAAAGTTTGAACACCTTTTATTATTTGGTTCTGTGCAGATTTTGCTTCTCTCTTCTAATAAATCAGTGATATATAGTATTCACTTATTGTGTCAGGAATATGAAGGAGATTATTTTCTGAAATTCTTTTGGACTATGATAAAAATTTACTACTGAGGAAGGTGACTTTCTAAATTCTCTGAAGGACTGCCTCTCAGATGCAAAATTGGTTCATAAGGTCTTCGATTATTTTTCTGCTTTTACTTCATGAAGGTTTATAGCCTTTGAGTGTGGATATAGGAATTTTATTTGGACTCACACAAGTCTGAAACATACTGGAACTTTGTGTTTTCAGCCTTATTTGCCATAGTACAGTGTTTTTGCCTAGGTTAGGTTTGCACAAATGGTTTGGGTTGAAAAAGGAGACTTACTACTGGGTGATTAAGTGTGTCTGTTTCTAATCAGAGAGCAGAATTCTTTAGTATTGAATCAGATTAAGTATATATATTATTTCATTCCTGAACTCTTCTCTCCCTAAGCTTTTGTACACTTTCCCACATCTATCTTAAGGAGAATATTTAGGGAAGGGTATTTTCAGCCTGTTTCCTAGAAGTATTACAGCAGCAATTAAAGTCTTAGAACTCATTTTACTCTTTATTTTTCTTAAAAGACATTAAATTCATAATTTTGATGAATCATAATTGGTTTATATCAATTCATCAATTTAGACCTTGCCTTTTTAAAGTTTATTTATTGAAAATTTAATAAGTTGAATAACCTAAATGTACTACTCAATCCAGTAAGTAGAATGTATCTTGTAATTTATATCTGTGTGCTCTTCCCTTATTCTACTTCTTTTCTCCACACCAAAGTTAAACCACATCTTGAATTTGGTTTTTTGTTTTTTAAAAATGTATATGTCCTGGGATGCTGGGATAGTTCAGCGGTTGAGCGATTGCCTCGCAATCACGAGGTTGGGGGTTCGATACCCGACCCATGCAGCCCTATATACTGACCACCAGAATGACTCAGCAGTGAAGGTTCTCACCTCTCATGCGGGTAGCCCCCAGTTCAGTTTCCACCCCTCGTGGCCTCACATCCTGTGGAATGAAACTATGTCCATCTAATGATATACAACTATGGAGACAGCTCTGGCCCTTCTCCTTTCTCTCTCACCTCTCAAAACAATAAATAAATTAAAAACAGAAAAAAAATGGATATATTCTCTTTTGCTTGTTTTTTGATATTATGGAAAAGGTAATCATACTGTATGTTGGTCTACAGGGAACTTGGAAGTTTACTTAATATTAAGTTACTACAATTTCATCTTTGTGTGGATCTATAGTTCATTCTTTTTCATAACCATATAATTTCTGTGTATACCAAAAAGAAATCACACTGTATTTAACCAGTCTCCAGACTATGGCCATTTGGCTTTTCTACCCCAAGTTTTAGCAGTTTTGAGAAGTACTGTTTTATTTATGGTGTGTGTATGTATAGGTAGTGTTGTGTTGTATTATATATTTCCTGGTCAAAATCCATATAAGGTCTTAGGTATATACCTAGGAGGGAATTTATAGGACATAAAAATGAAGTTCTTATTTACAAGGTAATGGCAAATTGTTTTCCAAAGTGATTGTATTAATTTATACTTCCACCACTGAAGAAAATTTGATAAAAGTCACTCAGAAAGCCATTTGGGTTTGGTATGTTGTTTTGTGGGAGGAATTTTAAACTATTGCTTTGATTTCTTTAATAGAGTTATATGAATAGTTAGGCCTTCTACTTCTTACTTAGTTTTGTTAAGTCATATTTTAGTAGGAATTATCCTATTTCATTAAATTTTCAAGTTTATTGTCATAATTCTTGGTAATGCTTTTCAAAGAACTAGTTCATTTTGATGAATTTTCTTTGTTATTTTTCTGTTTTTGTATTCTTTGAATTCTGCTTTTATTTATGTCATTCTTGCTTTAGGTTTATTTTGTTCTTTTTGTAGTACCTTGAGGTAGAATCATTTTTTTAATTTTTATTTTATTGTTTTGACAGAGAGAGAAGGGGGAGAACCCAGATCAGTCTCTATAGTTGGCTGTCGTTAGTTTTCAACATAGTTTCATTCCACGTAGGTGGGCGCGGGGCCTCCTGCATTGGAGGCATGCCCCCATGAGCCGAGGGCCTCCCACATGGGAAGTACTCCCCAGTTCAGCATTTGGGTCCACACAGGCTGGGGCCCAGACTCGATCCTGGGACCCCAGTCCTGCAAGGCGAGCACTCAACCTGCTGAGTCATCCTGACATCCCTTTAAAGTAGAATCTTAAATTACCTACTGATTTGAGACCTTGTCTAGGATGATTGTTTTGTGTTACAAATTTTATTCTGAGATTTACTTTTGCTGCATCCCACACGTTTTGATTTGTTGCATTTTCGCTTTCATTCAGTTTAGTATAGTTTTTATTTACCTTGCAACTTGCTCTTTTATCCATGGATTGTTTTAGGAATGTAGTTTCAATAGATTTTCTTGTCTTTATGTTGGTTTCTAGTTTGATCTCATTATAGCTAGAGAATATACTCTATATCAGGCATGTCTAACCTGTGGCCCAACACAGTTTTTAATGAGGTCCAACACAAATTCTTAAAACACTATGAGATTTTTTTTAGCTTATCAGCTGTTGTTAGTGCTAGTGTATTTTATGTGTGGCCCAAGACAATTTTTTTAAGATTTAGTTTATTGTTTTTGAGGGAAGGTGAGTGAGAGAGAGAAGGGGGGAAGGCTCAGAGCAGTCTCCATAGTTGTACATTATTAATTGTCACATGATTTCCTTCCACACAAGTGGATGTGGGTCCATGCAGGATGAGAACCAAACTGGGGTTCTCCTGCATGGCATGGGAGGCAGGAACCTTTGCCTCTGTGCCATCCTGGTGTTTACAAGTTGCACTGCAGTTCAGCATATGGAGTTGCATGGTCTGGGCCGGGGAATCGAACCCTGGACCTTGCCATTGTGAGGAAAGCACTCAACCCCTGAACTATGCTAGCATCCCATGACAATTCTTCCAATGTGGCCAGGGAAGCCAATTCAGTTCTTTTAACATGTTTTGTTTTGTTTTTTTAATGACTTATTTTATTGTTTTTGACAGGCAGAAAGAGACATAGAGAAGGGAGGGGGCCCAGAGCTGTCTCTGAGGCCCAGAGACAGTTGCACGTCATCAGTTTTCGACATGGTTTTGTTCCACACAGGTGGGCAGGGGCTGCGCGGGGCAGGAACCGGGCTGGGGCCTCCTGCATGGGAGGCACGCCCCCTTGCTCAAGGTTCAGACCTGGGAGTGGAGGGGATAACTGAGCTGGGGGCCTCCCGTATGGGAAGCACACCCCAGTTTAGCATGTTAGCATGTGGGTCAGCACAGGTCAGTGCCGGGATTTGATCCTTGGTCCCCAGGGTTGCAAAGCGAGCGCTTAACCCACTGAGCAGTCCCGGCTTCTCCATTAGATTTCTTGAAATTTGTTTTATGATCCAGGATATGATCTGATATGGCGAATTTTCCTTCTATTCTTGAAAAGAATGTGTGTTTTGCTGCTGTTAGGAAAAGTGTTCTGTAAATACTAGTTAGATTTCATTGGTTGATAATATTTTTCAGTCCTTTTGTATCCATGCTTATTTTCTGTGTGATAGTGACTAAGAGAAGTATTAAAGTCCCCCACTTATTTGCAAGTTTGTTTATTTTTTTTCAATTTTCTGAGTTTTTGGTTTGTGTATTTTGAACTTGTGTTATTTTGTATATATACAGTTAGGATTGTTATGTTAACTGACTCTTATTATGTAATGCCACTCTCTGTCTCTGGTAAGTTTCTCATTCCGAAGTGTATTTTATGTGATATATGTAGCCACTCCAGATTTCTTTTTCTTCATGTTTGCAGGATATATCTGTTCTCATCAGTTTTCTCTTTTCTTTTCATTCCTTTTTGAAAAAAAACTTTCTGTATCACTATATCATGTTTGGGATTAGTTGCTTGTAGACAACAAATAATTGGGTCAATTTTTAAGTTCACTACCAATTTTATTTAGTGTATTTATACCTTTTCTGTTATTACAATTATTAATAAATTAGGACTTAAGTATGTCATATTTTTACTTTTTATTTCTTTGTTTTCTGGCCTTTTTGTGGTCTCCAAAGCCGGATGCGGTCTGTGAGGCCCTCTCATCCGGCCCGTGGAGACCTTTTCATCTGAATAAAATAATATTGAATAAATAAATAAAAACAACATCTATGATTTGATTCTTTTTTATTTGGACCTCGAGTGTGTAGTCGGCCCCTAAACTGCTGTTTGATAGTTAATGTGGTCCAAGGGCTGAAAAGTTTGGAGACACCTGGTTTACTTGAACATATTTTTGTATACCATTTTCTTTATATTGTATTTTATTGTGCCTTTTTTTTGTGGTTGCTCTAAGGAATACTGTATACAGACATAACTTATTACAGTCTACTTGTATAGACATTTTATCACTTAAAAGTGAATTGCAAAAAATCTTAGCCAAATTATTTAGGTCTGTCCTTTAATTCTCTCTCATTTATAATTTAGTTTTCTTAAGTATTACCTCTACATACACTGAGAACTACATCAAGGGAGCATGGTATTTTATTTATCCCTGTATTTGTTTCATTGTTCTTTATTTCCTGGTGATAGTCTTTCATCTCGTATTTCTGATGTTAATAAAGCTACTCTAACTTTCTTTTAATTAGTGTTAAAATGGTAACTCTTTTTTCCAATCTTTTAACCTGTTGTCTCTTAACATTTAAAGAGTTTCTTTTAGGTAGCATATAGTTGTGTATTAAAATTTGACAAATCTGTCATTTCATGGGGATTTTAGACCAATTACATTTAATGTTGATTATGGGTATGTTTAGATTTGAACTTACTATCTTCATTATTTGTTTTTTACTTGTTCTTTTTTTGTGCCTTATTTCTAATTGAGTATTTTGTGTGAGCGTGGTGTCTTTGTGTGTTGTAATGGAGCAGGTTTTTTTTGTGCTTTGTTTTGAAGGTCTGGTATTACAGTGTGTTACCTGGTTATTGTTGTGTTTGTTTATTTTGATTATTGATATGTAGGGTCCTTTAAATTTTTATACTAATTAAAATATTTTCATTTATCTCATTATTTCTCTGTTTTGTTTTCTCTTTTTTTAAATTCATGGCATATTTTTGTTGTTTTTTTAAAATCTTGTTTCATCTTTTTTCTCCTTAATATTTTAGAATTTAAATATTTATTTTTATGGTTGTCTTTGAAATTTTAAAATGCATTTTTAACTTTAGACTTCAAAATTTAAAATATCTCCTTTCTCTCATATTAGAGAATTTGGAACACTTTAGCTCTGACCTCTTTCTTCCCAAAATAATACTTTTGTCATCTAGTACTTCAAGTCTGATTTTTTAGAAATCTCAATCATTTTTTCTAACAACACATTTAGAAAAAACATTTAGCACATCTTAAAAATTACCTTTGTGCTTACTATATTATGATAGCCTTACCTGTCAGATTGTGCTTATAGAAATATTCCTTCAGAGCAAATATCTTTTTATTTTATTTTTTTTATTTTTTTATTTTTTTTATATCTTTTTATATTTATAGAGAGTAATTATTTTATCTTCAGTGCATATTTATTTTTATTTTACTTTTGACAGATAGAGAGAGAGACAGAGACAGCTAGAGAACCGAACTGTGGGAACTCCCCAGTTCAGCATGTGGGTCCGCCTGGGCCGGAGCCGGGATTCAATCCTCGGTCCTCGGGGCCTCAAAGCGAGCGCTCAACCCGCTGAGCCGTCCCGGCTTTCCCAGAGCAAATATCTTAATGGTAAATTACCTTGATTTTTATTTATGAAATATATTTTATTTACCTCAAGCTTGTTTAGCCTGTGTCCCGAGGGCCACATGTAGCCAAGGACAGCTTTGAATGTGGCCCAGCACAAATTCATAAACTTTCTTAAAACATTATGAGATTATTTTGCAACCTTTTTTTTTTTAGCTCATCAGTTATTTTTAGTATTAGTGTATTTTATGTGTGACCCAAGACAGTTCTTCTTCTTCCAATGTAGCCTAGGAAAGCCAAAAGGTTGGATACCCCTGATTTAGCTCTAGTTCACAGTTATAGATAGACAGATGCCCAATTTCTCTGGCACTTTGGAGATAATATTCCACTGTCTTATACTGTTGCTGTCAAAAAGCCTGCTAACTTGTTTTATCCTCTATTATCTTGCATTCTGCTTTCTAGTTCTTCTGTTTTTTGTTTGGTGTTTGCTGCAATAAGGATTTTTTTTTTTTCTTTATAAGATTTATGTTATTGTTTTGACAGAGAGACAGAGAGGAGGGGGAAGGCCCAGAGCAGTCTCCATAGTTGTACATCATCAGTTTTTGACATGGTTTTGTTCCACACAGGTGGGTGGGGGCCATGCAGGTCAGGAACCAGGCCTGGGGTCTCCTGCATGGGAGGCAGGCCCCCATGAGCTGGGTACTAAATCAGGGGCCTCCCACATGGGAAGCCCACCCAGTTCAGCATATGGGTCCGCAAGGGCTGGGGCTGAGACTGGGACTCTATCCTCGGACCCTAGGGCTGCAAGGGGAGCACTTAACCCGCTGAGCCAACCTGGCATCCCAAGGATTTCTTTTTATGTGTCCTATTTGGACTTATTTTTGCATAAATCTGTGGAACCACATCTTTTAGTGGTTCAAGAATACTTGCAGATGTTACCCATTTTCTCCTCTTTCTAAAACTACACTTAAACTGTATGAGATACTTTTTATTCCTTTTCTTTGTTTCTTATGAGTAAGTTTTTTGAGTGTATTTTAGTGTTCTCTAATTCTTTCCAGCTATACCACATCTGCTTTCATACCTTTCTATTTAGTATAATAGTGATTCCAGATTCAATCCTAATTCTGTTTATTTCTAATATTGGGAAATGACATCCTTGGAGACCTTGCCTATATTTTCAGAGAACCAAGGTAATCTACTTTGCAATATGGTACGGTAGTCTACTTTGCAATATGGTGCAGTAGGAGGTTCACTTAGAGCTCTTCATTTTTCATATTATATGGAAATTAGAATCTCCTATAATTCCCATTATTTTTCAGACTATATTTTAATGCGTTTTAAATCAGTAAACAGTTTTGAAGGGAAGGTTTAGAGGTATACATGTATATATAAATGTACAGATATTTATTTAGTCCTGTTTACTGAAAGATTTTCTGATTTAGTAGGGTGGGCCCAAGAATTTGCATTTCTTAGTTTCCAGGTGATACCAGTACAACTGGTCTGGGGAATAAACTTTGAGAACCATTGGACTAGATGATGTCTTGATTTCTGGCTCTAATTCTTTTACCTTTGAATAGGGTTATTATCTGGCTTGGGAATACTTTTATTAACACTTAATAAAATTGATATAACAGTTGCCTTTTGTGCCTAAATATCTTGTTTAAAATCACTGCAATAATCCAATATTTTATTTTAGTGATCATTCTGGATATGTTCGACCAGTGCCAGTGCCACGCAGTTTAAATAGTGATATTTCCTATTTTGGTGTTGGGGGCAAGCAGGCTGTTTTCTTTGTTGGACAGTCAGCCAGAGTAAGTAAAAAAATTTCTTAAAAATCAAAGTTAATAAAAATATTTTGAGGCTGACTGTCTAAATGTGTTAGCTAGTTTAACTTCTATGAATTTTTAAAGCATTCTTTTTATTTAACAGATGATAAGCAAACCTGCAGAATCCCAAGATGTTCATGAACTTGTGCTTTCTAAAGAAGATTTTGAGAAGAAGGAGAAAAATAAAGAGTCAATATATAGTGGATATATTAGAAACAGAAAGGTACAATATATTTTAACTCATCAATTATAGATTTATTAGTTTGGATGGATGATAGGCTAAGAACCTTTTTTTCTGACTATAGGACACTAATGTTGCTTTAAACATTTTAAGGTATGAAATTTTCATATTAAATTACTCTGTTTTCAGTATTTTTCCTTTAATGTCAGTAGCATTATTTTTACTTACCAAATTATCAACATTTTGCTGCCCTCTCCCATTCTTTTTAATGAGAAAATAATCAGGCACAATTTCTTTCATATATTGTTGTTTAGAGTGTATTTGATTGGGGTTCAACTTTTCAGAAAAGCAGTTTTGTAATAGATAACAAACATTTATAAAGTTCAAATTCATTGCCACAGCTGTTAAAGTTATAACAGTCTATACAATTAAAAAATGTAATTTAGGAAAATATTGTGCAAAGATATTTATGGCAGTGTCTTTCTAATTATAGTAAAATCCTTTAAATAAGCCAAATGCTCAACAGAATAGTTACATTACAGTACATTCAGCCCAGGAAATACTGTGAAGCTATTAAAAGTGTGTAGTGTACTAAAATATTTTGTAAAACGAAAAAATACTCAAAATGTTAGTTTAAAAAAAGTGGGCTCAAACTATAAGTATATAATTAAAAATTTAGAGTAGAAGAAAATTCAAGTATAAGTACCTTTTTCTAACATTTGAGACTCTTTTTACTTCTTTATACTTTCCTACAAAAATTTTTACAGTATATTTTATAATCAGAAAACAGTTTTTTTAATCTAAAAATAACTTTAAAATAAGAATTTAAAAATTTTAAAATTCTAAAGTCTTTCAAATGAAGAAAAGTTTAACGAATACAATAAATACTGTGTACATGACCAAGAGTCAAATTTGTTAACATTCTACGTATTAAGTGAAAATTTAAAAGCAGATTTATAACAAATAAATTGTTCATTTCTTTCTCTAAAGCTCTGATTTCCTAAAAGACTATTACCCTGTCACTGTTTTCTACTCTATAATAGTCCTGTGGTTATTTACAACAAAGATTAAAAAACTCAAACAGTGCAAGGGAAAGAACATTTACAATCTTATGAACAATTTCTAGGAGATTTACTTGGTTTTATGAGAAAACTTATCTGAAAATTTCCAGTCTGAGAAAGCACATAAACATCTTTACGTAACATTTTACTTGAATTACATTTTTTCTTAGTATAGATATGTTAGAATTTTAACAGCTGTGACAATGAATTTGAACTTTATAGATGTTCATAGTATATATATTATAAAACTGCATTTCTGAAAGGTTGAACTCCAATCAAATACATTCTGAACAACAGTGTATGGAAGTGCCTATTGATTATTTTCTCATTAAAAAGAGTGGGGAGTGCAGCAAAGTGTTGATAATTTAATAGTTAAAACTAATACCTTTTCTTTCATTGCTAGTGACCTGAATTTTCTTTTCATGTGTATTGGCTACTTTTATTTTCTCTATAGCTTAATAGTCTCTGTCTAGGAAATTTCTTCATTTTTTTTATCCCACTTTTTCCTCTTTAATGTTGCATTTATTTAACAATTTAGATATCTTAATAGAGTTACATAACAGTATTATATCTTATCTTTTATCATCGTACCATTACAAAGTCCTATAAAGTATTTTGGTGGAAATATTATTTGCCATATTAAAACTAGAAAAATAGGAATTGGGAATTTAAGTGATTTTCAAAACTGTATACAAATAATAATGTTTGGATAGAAATGAGGTCTCTTGGGTCATCATTTATTCCAGCTTTTCCTGTGTTTTCTGCTTAGTTTATCGTAACAAACATTCCATGGGTACCAAGAGGTCCCTTGTCCTTTTATCCTGACCTGTCCTTTCCAGCCTACTTTTATTTGACTCTTCCTATATCCCTGACCTGTTTGCAGTTAATACAGTGTGTGCGGCGTTGATAGATCTTGATCACCAGTCTTGCTGTGTGTGTGTGTACACACTCACATGCCATTTAATATCAATAGTTCTCAAATCTATTTCTTTTCAAGATATTTTTTTTTTAAGATTGAGACACTGAATCATGCTATACTTTGTAAAGGAAACAAACCATTGTAGGCACTTTAAACAGAAAAAGGACTTAAAGGAAATTAGATGCTTACTACATGATTATTGGGAAGGCTGAAGGAATGAACTCTTGGCTGTGCTTTATAGAATATCAAGGATATTCTGAACTGACCTTCAAGGGATGCTGCAACATACACTATAATCACCACTGGATCTGAAATTCAGAAACATACTGCCTTCTGTGTGATCCAGGAATTGGAAAGGCCTTGCTTCCACAATTGTTCTAACACTGGAACACAGAATATCTGGACAGACCAGTGCTGTATCAGTGCTGACACTTGTATTTGGAACCAAGATAATGGTCTTTTCAGTACCGTCTATAATAATAGAAAACCCTCAAGAAACCTCAAGGAAATGGCCTCAGTTTTATTTTTTCTTTCTGAATCTTTGGCTAGTGCATCTGGTTGATGAAACTTAATTTGCATCCATAACCCAATATGTAAACGAGTCTAAGAAATGGGTTTTTTGGGTTTTCCATCCTCTGGAGCAAGGAGGAGACAATAAAAGGTGTGCGAATGGGTGCCTGAGTACCAACTCATTTCTAGCACACTCATTTCTAATTTCAATTAGATGTCTTTCTCCAGCTCTTCCATAAAAAAAACACATTTTTGGTACATCTGAAATCGAACATTAACTACTCCCCCACCTATCTCCCCTTTTAACCTCAGGTAACCACTAAACTATTGACTGTCTTCATGAGTTTTTGTTTCTTTGTTACTTTCAGTTTTATATTCCACCTATAAGTGAAGTCGAATGGTTGATATTTTCAGTCCTATTTCACTTACTATGATGGTTTCATGGTCCATCTATGTTGCAAATGGGTGTATTTCATCTTTTCTTATCGTTGAGTAGTATTCCATTGTGTAAATGTACCATAACTTCTTTATGTAGTCATCTATCAAAGGACACTTTGGTTGTTTCCATGACTTAGCCACCGTAAACAGTGCTGTGGTGAACATTGGGGTGTATCTTTGCAGATTAAGGTTTTCAAGTTTTTTGGGTAGATAATCAGAAGAGGGGTTGCTGGATTGTATGGCAATTCCATTCCTAATTTTTTGAGGAGTCTCTATACTGCTTTCCAGAGTGGTTGTACCAAATTACATTCCCATCGGCAGTATATGAGAGCTCCTTTCTCTACACAGCCTCTCCAGCACTTGTTATTCCTTGTCTTGTTGATTATAGCCATTCAAACGTGTGAGGTGGTATCTCATTGTAGTTTTAATGTGCATTTCCCTAATTGCTAGTGATGTTGAGCATTTTTTCATATATCTATTGGCTGTTTGTATGTCTTTATAGGAGAAGTATCTGTTCAGGTCTTCTGCTTATTTTTCATTTGGATTGTTTGTTTTTTTGTTGAGTTGTATGAATTCTTTATATATTTTAGATATTAGCCACTTATCAGATGTGTTCTTTACAAGTATTTTTTTCCATTTGGTTGGTTTCCTTTTTACTTTGTTGACAGTTTCCTTTGCTATGCAGAAGCTTTTTAGTTTGTTATAGTCCCATTTATTTATTTTAGCTTCTATTTCCCTTGCCTTTGAGGTCATGTTCATAGAGTCCTCTCTGAGCTCAAGGTCTATAAGTTTAGTACCATTGTTTACTTCTATACATTTATTGTTTCAGGTCTTATGTGGAGGTCCTTAATCCATTTTGAGTTAATTTTGGTGTATGGTAACAATGCACAGTCCAGAGTCATTCTTTTGCATGTGGTTTTCCAATTTTCCCAGCACCATTTACTAAAGAGACTTTATTTCCTTTGTATATTTTTGCTCCTTGGTCAAAAATTATCTGTCTATATATTTTTAGATTCATTTTTGGGCTTTTGATTCTGTTCCATTGGTCTGTATGTCAATTTTTCTGTTAATACCTATCTGTCCCACAGACATTCTTTCGAGAAGTAGATTTTTTTTAAATCATCAAATTCATCTGGAGCCACAGAAGACCCTGAAATGTCAAAGCCAAACTATGAAAATAGAAGGGCTGGAGGCATCACACTCCCTTACTTTAGTCTATACTACAAAGTATGAATAATCAAAACAGTAATTGTAATCTTTGTTATTAATCATTCACTACATTTAATTCTGATTTTAACACATTTACTTTGAATGAGTCATATATGCGCCTTTTGCATTCCTTTGTTAGAACCCAGATGACTCATACATGTTTTTAGAATTTCCACAATACTGTCTTAAAATAAATGGCTAATACACTATAAATGGTTCAGTTTCTCTTCAGGGATGTCATATCAGATATTTCAGGAGGAAATATTATTGAATATATTTTCAACTTTTTGTTTTATTTCATAATTATTGACACAGGAGCTATATATAGAGCAGTAGATATGAGTTCAATGTTTAGGCTTTGGTTCTTAATGTATGCAAGACATCAGATAACTCTAGTTATCCCATTCATGAAAAATAATATGCTATAGGACCTTTTGCTGTGCATCTCTATGGGGTTCATTCATTTACGACAGTATAAACTGAGTGATGAAAACTGTTCAGTCAACCTGACATCCACCAGGCAGGAGTCAAGATTTTTAGTATTTTCATGGCCTCTATGACTTTGGTTATGAGATATATTCTGACTATTATATATTAGTTTTTGTGTAAGATTTATGTAAATATTACTAATAATAGTGGACTGTATAGTGATGGAATAATAGGGAATATATGCAATAATTTTGTGGGAAACGATAGAGAAACATTGTAATTTATAAGCGACTGTATGAAGAAATATGAAAGAAACCTGGAATTGTAAGTAAACTTTATTATAAAATGAAATTTAAAATTTTATAACTTATCATATGTATGTTTAATATAATATACTTTTGACTAAAATGTCAAATTTTCTAACTTTCAATCAAAAGTTGAGAACCACTGATAATCACAAGTTGGAAAGTAAACTACTAAACAGTAAAATAATCTTCCACTTTCCTCAAAAATATTTTGAAAAATGTCAGTTTGTTAAAAAGTTATAACAGGTTTTGTTGCACCCAGTGGAATTTAGCCAAATGCCACAAAATCATCCCAGTGGCAGACTCAGCTGCAAATGTTCCAAAGCGAATGTGTTAAAATAATTTCATCTACCTTCCCTTCCACCCATTTCTACTGCTTGATTCAGCCTTTCCAGCCTCATCTTTCATCATATTTCCCTTATACTCTCCAATCCTTCATGTTCTAATTGATCTGGGATGTTTTTATTAACTCATCTCTTAGGTGAATGTCACCCTTTTTTAATTCTAGCTCTAGGTTCATATCTTTAAAATGACACATTGTTTTGTAACCATTTGTTTCTCATCTACTCAGTGGAATTTGTATTGGGGAAGGGCACTATCTTGTTTATCTTGAACCCTGTCTTCTTGTGCCTAGGTTGAGTTGTAGGACTTAGAAGTTGCTTGATAAATATTTGAATCATGAACCTGCATTGTTAGTAAACCCAAGCTAAGCTAATTCTCAAAGTGTATAAAATGTTGCGTTTGTATTATGTATTATAGCTGTAGTATTAGTAACTTAGTGTGCATTGAATGGTTTTGCGGGCTTGTTTTTGTTTTTTATTAAGAAAGTAATAATATATGCTTATTAAACAAAGAAAATCAGCCAGAGTCCCAAACATTATAGTTCAGTGTGCATCTTTTTCCTTAGAAGTTTTTTATGTATATGGCAACACACATCATATATTTATGCATATATATGCACACAGTTCTTAACATATACACAAAATCTGTCTGGTAAAAATCCAGCCACTGTTAATATAATGAAATAGTTTGTGCAACATCGATGTAACCTGACAGCCAAGGAGGGTGGACTACAAAGCACATGCGTGAACAGTGATGACTTCACTGTACTAGTCAGTAGGTTGCAAGATGCTGTTTCGTGAAAATGTGTGCTGGCTAGCCATCACATTTCAAATGACTGAGCAAGTAGAGCAATGATTATGCATCAGATTTTGGTGCCCAGTAACTTGGTCAAGACCAATGCCCTGCCCTCCATGTTCAAGAAAACTAGGATGCAGCCTGAACCCAGCTGTTTTAGCACAAAGGCAGCTGTGTTTATTAAAAGGGTGTAAGATGATCCTGGACCCATTGCACTTGCAGAGAATATCTATCCATAGCTCTACAGAAGCAAAGTGGGGAGAAGTGTGTGTGTGGAGGGGGTGGGGTGGGGGGTGTTTGAGGATAAGTATTATGAACTTCTCAACTTTTATTGAATCTAGAAGGTCTGTCTGGAAAGTATCCAGACATGTAAATTTGTGAAAATGTGTGCTGGCTAGCCGTCACATTTAAAATGACTGAGCAAGTAGAGCAATGATTATGCATCAGATTTTGGCGTCCAGTTTGAACATTCCCCTGCAGAAACTATTCAGATGATTTATAAGGCTTTTGGGGATGATGCAATGAGTGCTGTGCAAATAAAAGTGTGGCACAAGCACTTCAAAGATGGTCAAGAACCTGTTGAGGTAAAGCCGGGATGGCTCAGTGGGTTAAGCGCTCGCTTTGGAGGACTGAGGATCGAATCCCGGCTCCGGTGGACCCACATGCTGAACTGGGGAGTTCCCACAGTTCAGTTCTCTTTCTGTCAAAAATAAAATAAAATAAAATAAATAAATAAAAGCAATAAAATAAATCCTTAAAAAAAACAAAAATAAATCTGTTGAAAGTGATCCATGTTCTGAAAGGCCTGCAGCAGCAGAACACCTAAGAATGTGGAGTGTGAATGGGCTACAGTCAACAAAGACTGGCGATTGAAAGGGACTGAAGCATCATTGTCTATGTACAATACTTCTTGTATCTTGTATCTTCTTCAATAAATGCCTCTGTTTTCCATATTACATGGCTGGATACTTTCCAGACAGACCTTGTAGATTCAATAAAAGTTGAGAAGTTCATAATACTTATCCTCAAACACCCTCTGCCCCTGCCCCGCCCCCCGCACCCCCCCCACCCCAACACACACACACTTCTCCCCACTTTGCTTCTGTAGAGCTATGGATAGATATTCTCTGCAAGTACAATGGGCCCAGGATCATCTTACACCCTTTTAATAAACACAGCTGCCTTTGTGCTAAAACACAGCTGGGTTCAGGCTGCATCCTAGTTTTCTTGAACATGGAGGGCAGGGCATTGGTCTTGACCAAGTTACGTGGTAGGTATCCCAAGCAAAGTACTCATTCTCCTCTAGGGTAAGTGTCCTCAGTTTTTCCCAGTATTCTAAAACAGTATTTATTTTTCTTTACCTTTTTCTTTATGATTCTAAAATTGATATGGCATTATGTTTGCCAGTTTAGTAGTCTATATGAAAGTTCCCCCTGTCTTCACAGGATTGTCACACACTTAGCTGAATGATATACTAGGCCATTTTTTCCCCAGAACTTCTTTGAAGCCTGTATTGGAAGCTTTCCAGGTGAATCACATTAACTTTTATTTCTGTAATTACAATTAAAGTGTATATAATCTGTTATATTTATATTCATTCTTGCAGCCATCTGATTCTGTTCACATTACAAACGATGATGAAAGATTTCTACATCAACTTATCTCAGAGGAGAAAGAAAAAGAAAGCTTTACAGCTGTGGTGATCACAGGAGTACAATCAGAACATATACAATACTTGAAAAATTTTTTCCATCTTTGGACAAGACAATTAGCGTAAGTAATTATTTATATTTGATTCAGGACATATTGCTAGTTAATTAAGACAAAATTTTACAGATACATTGAAGCCTCATGGCTGTCTGCTTTGCTCCTGTCCTGTTTCCTTCCCCTCCTTACAGTAACCAGTACTCTGATGTTAGCATTAAAATTGGCACCTATTCTGTAAATATTTGTTGGTCACCTATAATGTATTGGTCATTATTTGACATCTATGATCAAATTTAAAATAAACCAGTATTTATTGATTCTAGCATGATCGTTCCCATAGCTCTCTTTTGTGCTTCTCTATAGGACCTGTCTTAATCTTCTGTACCATATATATTACTTACGTTTTAATATGCCTTTCCTCACTGGAAGGTCTTTTTTAATGCACCACTGTATCCCCAGTGTGTCCTGTCATAGAATAGATGCTCAATAAGTGTTTATCAAATGAATGCATCAAGTCTGTTAATATGAAAAAAAAAAAAGTATGTGGTTATATGATGTATTAGTAATACTGAAAATAAATCTTTTTGTATTTATTCCAGGAAACCTTTTAGGGAATATATATTCATTAGACCAAATCAGAAGAATATTTATTTAATGGCTCTAAACCTTTTCTTTGTAGCTATCTAGTATAGACCATTTACTGGACTGTTTCCTTAATTTGTATTAATCTGAATTACTGAGTCTTACAAAAACAAAATTATATATATATATTTATTTTATTTTATTTTATTTTAAAGGCTTATTTTTATTGTTTTTGACAGAGAGAGAGACAGAGAGAAGAGGGAGGGCCCAGAGCAATCTCCATAGTTGCACGTCATTAGTTTTCTACATAGTTTCATTCCACGGTGGGTGTGGGTGGGGCTGTGCAGGGTAGAAACTAGGCCAGGGTCTTGCCCCAGTGAGAACTGAACTGGGGGCACACCCCAGTTCAGCATATGGGTCCACATGGGCCAGGGCCAGGATTTGAACCTCTGACTTCATGGGCACAAGATGAGCGCTCAATCCACTGAACCATCTTGACATCTCCAAATTCATGTTTTTGAAAAAGTATCTTTTTACATTTACCCAAAAGGCTATTGCGCTTAATTTGAGATTTTCTATTTTATACATAAATATACATTAACAGAGTTAGGGTATTTTTTTTGTATGGAAAATAAATTTGACTTTAAAGATAAACCATTTTTCTTCTTGAACAATAATGTTTATTGCCCTTATAACCCAAAGGTTTTACATAGGACTTTGGAATTTTTTTTTCTCTAAGTACATATTTTATTAGTAACTGAAGGAACTCAGTGTACATAACACATAATTAAGACATACTCTTACTCTTAACAGAATAACATATAACTTTTAATTTCCGTAGTTAACAGCATTAGTTTTCCATATTGTTTCACTCCACAGGTGGGCGGTGGGGTGTGGGGGGCTGCACAGGGCAGGAACTGGGCCGGGAGCCTCCCCCATAGGCCCCAGCAAGAACTGAACTTGGGGCACACCCCAGTTCAGCATATGAGTCCGCCTGGGCCAGGGCTGGGATTCGATCCTCGGTCTCCGAGGCTGCAAAGCAAGTGCTTAACCTGCTGAGCCATCCCAGCTTTCCCTACCTCAGTAATATTTTAAACAGCAGCTAGAATTATTTATTTAGAATTAATTGTTTTTTGAAGTTAAAATATATATGAAGGACTATTGGAGATTCCTTTTGAGGAATATCACAAATTTGATATGTTATAGCCCTGAATAATATCACCAAAATATAAGTGTTTTAACCTTTGTTTAAAACTAAAGTAGCAAAGATTCCTGAAGTAGTTTTCAGTGGGATAATGTTGTACGCATTAGTTTTGTTTGTTTTGGGTTTATTGGGACGAGGTTGCTTCCGTGGTATAGAAGAGGAATGATGAGAGCTATAGAATTGATATCCTCATGTTGCACAGATAATTTAAAGATATCCAGTCCTATATATTCCCTGATATTTGAGTCCTTGAGTCCTTTCTAGAGCATTCCAGAAAAGTTGAATTATAGCCTCTTGCCTTTTAATATTTTTTTGAACTATACGTCTTGAAATCAAATGTAAAGTACGTGAGCTTAGAAGTTAAGAAAGTCCTGGATTAAAGTCCCCCTTCTCCCAAACTATAGTTCTTTGACCTTAGGTAAATTATATAAACTCCTTGTATCCTAAAATCTGTGTGTGTAACTTGAGGTGTAATAGCTGCATCTCAGGTTTGTTTTTACCAATCAATGGGGCACTGTGTTTAAAAAAATGTTTAATATAGTGTTTAGTACCTAGTAGGAACTACCAAATAGTAGTTATAAATTATTTTTGGTAGAATACCGTATGAGATATAATTTTATGTAATGTAAAAATACAAAATTACTCTTCTATATTTTAGGCATATTTATCATTACTATATTCATGGCCCAAAAGGAAATGAAAAACATACATCAACAGAAGTTGGACCTTTCAACAACATTGATATTGAAGTAAGATAAAATTTCTTCATCAAATATTATGAATTATTGGGTATCTGTTCCAGTTTCAAGTGACTCTGGATAAGATAAATCAGTCAATACACAGACAGCTTCTCTCTCCTTTTCACCAAAGTTTTTTGATAAATTGATGTTCAAGTAAAGAGATGATTCCTAGATGTGTATTTCTGGAACTTTATTTACTATAGTTAGTTTTATTTTTCTCTGTGCTTTATAGAACTATGAGTTGTTGTTGAATATTATGTCTTAAAGCAGAGAGTAAAGGGGACATAAATAGTTACCTTTTCTTCATAAAAGTATTAAGATGGTGAAGTAAAATTTAGAAGCTCATTTGAGTGTTAAGTTCTCAATATCCTTGCCCACACATTAGAAAAAATTTAATGTACATCATTGCTTCACTCCCTACCTCTAGCAAGAAACCTCAAATTAAATGTACTCATGACTTATCTGTTCTTCAGCTCTGCTTTGCTCTTTCTTTGCTTACATTCTATTTTTTTGTATTACTGAGATGTTTTGTTACATATCGCTATTTAACTCATATAAATATATATATATAGTTCATTAAGCTAGATGACTGCTTGTATAAGTAGAAGTACTTTTTGTCTATTCCTTTGTTGGATCATAGCTGAGAACAAAAGTCACCATAAAATTTTAATTATTTTTGTTTTGTTTTTATTTTAGATTTCTATGTTTGAAAAGGGAAAGGCACCTAAGATTGTCAACCTAAGGGAAATACATGATGACATGCAGACGTTATATATAAACACAGCAACTGATAGTTTTGAGTTCAAAGCTCATGTTGAAGGAGACGGTGTAGTGGAAGGCATTATCAGATATCACCCTTTCTTATATGATAGAGAAACTTACCCTGATGATCCATGCTTTCCATCAAGTATGTTAATCTGTTGTCTTAGCTATAAAATGTGAAGTTGTGATTCAAGATAGTGATTTGTCTCTTTTAATGAATATTATTAGTTGGGTTACTAAGATTAGATAAATTTTAAAACCTTTTTTCTTATACAAATCTTTTTAATTTTTTAGATATTTGTAATTTTTATAATTCTTGATTTTTGTGTATAGCAAGTAAAGAACTGGCTTTAAGTTCTTATATCTCTTAGTGAGCTGAACTTTTAGTTATTTACTACATATTAATTCTTCATATATTCCCCATATTGTTTTCCCATTTATCCTTGTAGGTATTTATAGAGAAGTTTTAAACTTTATGTAGGCAGTTTTTTCTTTATGCTTTCAGATTTTGTCTAGCTGTAGAAAGTCACCTTATACCTCATGATCGTAAAAATCCTGTAATTGAAAAAGTTTATTTTATGTTTAGTTCTTCAATGCATCTATAATCTCCTTTTTTGTGTGTAGGATGAGGTAGAGCTTTAATATTCTCCGTATGTGTGTTCAGTTTACTAGCACCAAATTACATTGAGTGTTAGGACTTTTAAAAATAGTTTGAAATATTACTTTTATAATAAGTTCCCATGTGTATATACATCTTGTTTCTCTACTGTAGACCTATTTTGTATTTTCTTATATGAGTAATAATACTGTTGCAGCTTTATACTGTAAATTGATTATCAGCAGGAAAGGCACTCACTATTCTTTTTTGAGAATATTCTTATTTTTTAATATTCTACTCTTCTAAATAAACTTTAGAATCACTTCATGTAATCATTATTTAAAATCCTATTGTAATTGAGATTGCATTAAATTCATAGATTAACTATTAAATTTTCTCATTCAGAATACTTCCTCGGTATTTCCTTAGTGTTATGGGTTCTGGAACCACATTTTCTAATTTGGATCTCATACCTGCCACTTTCTAGTGTAAACTTTAACAAACTTCTGCCGACCTTCAGTCCCCCTATGTGTGAAATTTGATGAGGATAATAGCTCATGCCTCATAGTGGTGTTACGAGGGCTAAATAAGAAACTGCTATTAAATCTTTAGTGACCGACGTTATTTATTTATTCAGTGCTTATTGTTGCTACTCTGTGGCTTTGTCTCTCGTGATGTCTCTGGCCCATTTTTAATTTGTTCTAACTTTTTTATGCTTGTAGACAAAAAGATAAAGTTTTCCAAATGATATCTTAAAATAAGAGCCAATAAACTGAGTGATGATTAGAGGGTTTCTTTAAGAGCAAAGCAATTTGGTCTGATTGGCAAAGAGATTTGGTCTGATTAAAAGGAACTTTAAGGATTCCTTATGAAGGTTTACTGTGGAAAATAGGCTTTATTTGTGGTGGCAGGGGGTACTTACTCAATACCAAAATAACTCGTGTTGCTATATCAGGATTATAATGTTTGATTCTAATTTATCTAGATATATGAAAATGTATTGCTAAAAAATATAAAAATGCTGTAGACAGTTGTACTAATTATGCATTTGATGCTTTGTAACATAATTCTAACTGTATCGCCTGATTTTGATCTTTAAAAACTTAATAGTTTTTATAAGATAAACTTAAATTTAGTATTATTAATTCTGCTCAAAGTGGGGGAATTTGCAGCTACTGGATACCATAGATTACCCAGATAATTTTTATATGAGCATAATCGTTCTGATAAAATTGAGAAACTTATGTTACAGGTATAGGATTCAAGCTCCTATATTTTGTAGGTAAGAGGGATCCTGCTAGGGCATAATCTCTGGATGTATGACTCGTTTGCTCTATAAATAAATTTAAATTATTGCAAGCTTTGTAGCTAGTGTAGCACTCTCAACAAAGATTGATTAATACATAAATAATTACTGATTTTTAAATGAGGAACACCATTGATAACGTAGAACCACTTTGGAAATCTGTTTTTTCTGAGGACAAACTAAAACTAACTCTTTGTTTAGGTTTTATAGAATGCAGTATTAACAATCATATGGATTTTTGTTACCATTTCTCTGAAGCAACTTTAATATTTTACTCATAGAAATTAATTTTTTACTGATCATAGTGCATATATTTTTATAGCAATAAACATTTTGTTTCACTTCTATGTTCTAGAATTAAAAGATGAAGATGATGATGATGATTGTTTTATACTTGAGAAAGCAGCAAGGGGGAAAAGGCCTATTTTTGAATGTTTTTGGAATGGACGACTAATACCATATACATCTGTTGAAGAGTAAGTTTTGATTTATGCTGAAATTATATTGTTTCATAACGTGATCTTTTCACTGACTAATATTTTGTTTTGTTTAAGCTTTGACTGGTGTGCTCCTCCTAAGAAGAGAGGGCTTGCACCAATTGAGTGCTACAATAGAATATCTGGTGCATTATTCACTAATGACAGATTCCAGGTCAGCACAAATAAACTGACTTTTATGGATCTTGAGCTAAAATTGAAAGATAAGAACACCCTTTTTACAAGGATTTTAAATGGACAGGTATGATTTTAAACGTCAAATTTTGAATATATGCAAATGTTCTATTTTACATACAACAAAAATTGCTACTAATACAGACTTATATGACATTTTGCATTCTTTTCATTTTACTTAATCAAAAGAATATGTATAAATTTTCCTTCATGGGCATTTATGTATTCACATTACTCAAAAATTCCAAACTGTTTCAACTATGTTTGGATAAGATTTACAGATCTTTATTAGATCTTACTATCAAGACCTTGACATAGTAAATAGAAACTTCAGAAGCATATCCATTTGATGAGAACATATAAGAACAATTTTATCTAATACAGGGGCTATGTTTGTATATTAATAATCAAAATATGCAATGTAAATCTAATCTTGAGGGTGAAATTGAGATAGATTTATGAAGTAAGTACTTTGGACTAAAAGGTGATTTGAAATTAATTAATATTAAAATATATGCATTGATTTGCAGAACAAGAATGACCTTAAAAAAAAAAGACTTTTTAAAAAAGTTGAATGGGATCTAATGTACTAATGTACTTTCATTCTATCCAAATATCTCAGAAACTTTTTCTTGATGTACTACTCTTTTAGTAGTTTAATGTTAAGTTGCTGGAGATAGATGCATTTATTGTGCACCTAAAACTACTGGGCAGTAAATATAATACACTGCATATAGCATTTCCAGTTAGTCATTCCTATAAGATGTTAAATTATTTGGCTAGTAAAAGATTCTTAATCATAGAAGATGAAGACACTTTAAAAAAATTGTCCACTTAAAAGAGTCTTACTTTTTACTTAGATACAATACACTTGGTATTAATTATCCATCATTTATTGAACAGTTTTGTAGACAAAGTTTGTCTTATTCCTAGTTAATAATTTTAATATTCTTGTCAAGGTAACAAAGTGACAACAGTGGTTTGTTGATTCATAAAGGAATTGGTACCAGGAAATAGGGTTGGGGAAAGTTTTCTTTGAAATTGTACGCCATTTTTGAGTCTTTATTGAGTACATGAATTTCTTATTCAAATAACTTTAATGTTAACATTTTTTGTTTCTTACTGAATAAGATATTGGCCTTCTATAATAACTGCAAGGTATAAAAACTTAAACTAAAGTCATTTTTAATTTTATCCATTTTTATTTGGGACTAGTACATTATGGAATAAGTTTTGTAGAAAGAAATGAACTTCTGTAACTTTATGCATTGTCTTTTATGAAAGCATGCAATGGGGAGATTGTCCTCCATACTCATTCTCCTACAGACAGGCATTAAACAAATATATAGCAGCTTATGTTTGAGCATAAATCTCTATATTGAGTATAAATCTTTATACTATCTCCCAATAAGGTGAAGAATGATAAGCAATAAAAGTTTTTTATATATTATTAGAAAACAGTTTTTATATACAATTTAATGTTTTTAATAAGTAATATGTATATGTATTACAGAATTAAAAGAAAAAATGTGTTTTGCATAGCAGTGTTTCTCAACCTTTTTTGCATTATCACCATCGTAAGGAGCCTTTATTAGACTTTTATTCCCCCTAATAACTGTCCTCCAGGACATTTTAATACTGTAGATGTACCATATATGTTTATGTACTGTATATATGTATATTTGTTTTTGATATATAAAAAGAGGTTTTCACTGCCCTGTTGAGAATGGGCATGATTTACAGTGAGAGGTTTTCCACTTTCTCTTTTCTCATAGCCAACTAGTTCTATTTATCCTTTCCTGCTACTGTTCATCATTTTTTAGTGTACATTAGGATTTAAAGCAGGGAATAAAAGCCTTCTTATTGGTACTGATCATTGGGACCTTGGCTCCAGAGATGGTAGCAAAATTTTTCTTTCTTTATTAATGGTTCTGTTAGAAATATAAATATGTATGGGAAAAAGATCCAGCAAAATATTTTAGTTTTTTATTAGGTTTTCTGGAGTGGGTATGTAGAGGGGAAAAATGCAATGAATGTCCAGTGTCAATGGTTGTATTTGTTAACTGTATTTCATAGAAAATTTAAAATTTTACAGGAGCAGCGAATGAAAATTGACAGAGAATTTGCTTTATGGCTGAAGGACTGTCATGAAAAGTATGACAAACAAATCAAATTTACACTATTTAAAGGAACAATTACACGTTCTGATCTTCCTTCTAAAAAGCAGGGCCCCTGGGCCACATACTCAGCAATAGAATGGGATGGAAAAATATACAAAGCAGGACAGCTGGTATGTTTAACTTATTTTAGATTCAATTTTTAGTATAATTTATAACTAAATTAGATGTATCAGAATTTAATAACAACTAAAAATAATGTATGTATTGGCTTCTCAGGTGCCAGGAGAAAATGAAAAGGCCAAACTGATTTTAATCATATAACTTAACATGGCATTTAAAAACACTTGTTTGTTGACTAAGACTCAGTTAGCAAGGCTTTTATCATTTCTTGCAGTAGTAAACTTTACTCAAATAGAAATTCTTGATGTTTTTTAATGTGTTATGAAGTAATGACTTTCTAGCAAATTTTTATTGAGTACCTACTTCTTGTAAGTTACTGTGCCTATTGAGTGCATGTGGAGAGTGCATGGATATAGGAGATGTGCTCTGTCCTTAGGGATATTGCAGCCTAAAAACAGAGATAACCTAAACATAAATAATAATAGGTAAGAAGGGGATAGGTTCTACGAAAAGAGAGGATAAATAGTGCTTTGGCAGTTTAGAAGGAGAGGAGAGAATTTTCTGACTTTGGATGGACCTAAATGTGAGTCTTTATCATACAAAATCTCATTAAAAAATACAGTGAATGCTGCTGCCCAGTGCCATCCAAGTGAAAGGCAGGGAGGGGTCTTTGATATGGGAAGCAGCATATCAGACCTCAGTAACTGTGTGACGAGTTTCAACTTGTTCATTGCAGTCAGTCGGTTGTGAGCAATGGCTGAGAAGGTGTATTTTTTTTTTAAGTGTGCTGTCAGTCATGAACAACACAATAACAAATTTCTGTCAAATGAAAACATTATGTTGTGTCTCTTCTCATCCACCTTATTTAACGGATATGGCACCATGGGACTTCTGCCTCTTCCCCAAAGTCAAAATGACCATGAAAGGTAAATGTTTTGAATCAATTCAGGACATCAGGACAGCCATGAGCACAACTAAAGACACTTAAGAAAGACAACTTCCAGATTTGCTTTAGAAAGTGTCAAGAATGATGAGATAAGTGTGTTTGAAGCGAGTGGGACTATTTTGCGGAAGATGAATTGTAATGTGCATTTTCTGTAATACATTTTTTTTTATTTAAACGTTTGCCGTATTTTTCAAACACACCTTATATATATTTAAAACCTCCGAATTGGACACAATCACCTAGAAATAGTGTGTGTAGTTAGAGCTTAGCGTTTTCAGCATTTAGGGATTTTCTGGAAAAGTAAAATAAATGGGATAAGTTGGTAGACAGTAGGAAACTAGGAGAATATGGTATCCCTGAAATTAAGTGAAGAGTTACATGAAGGAGGAAGCGGTCAGTTTTGTCAAATTCTGTGTGGTGGTTGAGTAAAAAAATACTTTCTGAGAGAAGATGTGAGTATAGACAATGACATAGGTAAGTTCAGGGAAACAGCAAGTAGTAGAATTGAATTATTCCGCAACCTGTTGTGTGAGAGTATGTAAAGACAGATGGTTCAGAAATGAGGCTGAAAAGGTAGTTTGTATATAAACTCTTATAGACCTTGTTGGGAATTTCTGAATTGGACTAATGGAAAGTATCCTTAGATTTTTTTCCAAGCTGTGCAAGGTAAAGAAATACTATTATAGACCAGTTTTGAGCTAATTTATTTGAAGGAATTGATAATGTGATTTTTTGTGAAGAATTTGTGAGTCACTGTTCATAATCTGAAAGAAAAAAGCTTTGAAGTACTTAGCATTCATAATTGACTTTGAAGGAGTTATGGATGTTTTAGACACATGCATAGCTATGACATTTTTGCGTGAAGCTGTTGCTATATCATAAAGATGTTAGGAATATGTAGAGAACTTCACTAATACAACTTTATTATAATACTTGATTGCTTTTTTCATTAATTTTTCTAATACTGAGATTTTTTCCTTTGTGTAAAATGGTTCTGTGAAATATATTAAACCTGTTTCTCAGTAAATATTACTAGTACTAAAGCTTTTCTTCAAAACTAAATGTTAGGTCAAGACAATCAAGACACTTCCTCTCTATTATGGAAGCATAGAAAAATTTTTTCTTTATGGTGATCATGATGGAGAAGTATATGCCACAGGAGGAGAGGTTCAAATTGCAATGGTAAGACAAAGTATATAAAATATAAAAATATTCATGAAAATCTATTGGTACTACTTGTGCTTAAGTGTAGAAATAAAAATACAGTGCTTTGCTTGAATTTGTTTTTTCTATTGGATAAAGTAGTGATAAAGCAAGAGTTTCTGTTGCATATTTGATGTCTTGAATAATCTGTAGAACTTAACATCTGTATGCCCAGTGCTTTAAAAACATATATATATATTATTGTTAGGTATTACAGTAATTTTGCAAAAGTGTACATTTTGTCCAAGGTCCACAAATTAATAAGTATTGGAGCCAGAATTCTGTCTCAGGAATGAATGATTCCCAAACTGGAGTGGGTTTTACCTCTTAATTCATGCTCTTATAATTATTTGAAGGATATTTAATTAGGCCTAAGGAGGTTACTTGAAAAATCAAAATAAACACTGAGGTCTAATGTAATAATAACTATTATGATTTATATACTTAATTAGGGTAAAATATATTACTTTGGGAGCAGTGAATGTTTTTTATTATAGCTAAATTTGAATAGTTCCTTTGAAAGTCTGGTATAAATTTATTTTATTTATTTAGGAACCTCGAGCACTGTATGATGAAATAAAAACTGTGCCCATTGCAAAACTGGATAGGACAGTTGCTGAGAAAGTTGTAAAAAAATACGTAGAAGATGAAATGGCAAGGTAATTCACATTTCAAGATGCATGATAAAATATAACAAGAAAAATCAAGAGAGATTGTAGTGCTTTTAACTATTCTTGAAAGTGTTGTTAAACTCTTCTAGTAGAGCATTTATAGTCTAGATCAGGGGTCTCCAAACTACGGCCCACGGGCCACATTCGGCCTGCGAGGCCCTCTCATCCGGCCCGTGGAGACCTTTTAATCTGAATAAAATAATATTAAATAAATAATTAAAAACAACATCTATGTTTTGAATCTTTTTTTATTTGGACCTCAAGTGTGTAGTCGGCCCTCAAACTGCTGCTTGATAGTTAATGTGGCCCGCAGGCTGAAAAGTTTGGAGACCCCTGGTCTAGATGTATATATTGTGATATACTTCTTGCCATTAAAAAAATCATGAGCTCTAATTATAAAAATAGAATCCTACCTTTGTTTTACAGAAAGGAGAAAATTTTATATATTTGAAGTGTCACTATTACACTATACTATTGTAGCAACTGCTGAGGTCTATAGTACAAAAGAAGTAGAAGGAAATAGAAAAACTCTTAATTGTGACTCTTATATAGCTAATGATGCTGCAGTCTTTTGATTCTCACTGAATCTCAATGATAATTCTTCTATTTTTAGAGTTTATCCTGTCTGAAGGATAACATACTATAAACCAGGGGTTTTGGGCTTCCCTGGGCCACATTGGAAGAATTGTCTTGGGCCACACATAAAGTATAATACACTAACCTTAACAATAATTGATGAGCTAAAAAAAAAAAAAAAAAAAAAAAAAAAAAAAAAAAAAAAAAAAAAAAAAGAAAAGAAGTCATAAACAATAGTCACAAAAAGTTTCATAATGTTTTAAGAAAGTTTATGAATTTGTGTTGGGCCCCATTCAAAGTCATCTTAGGCCACATACAAGCCACAGGTTGGACAAGCTTGCTGTAAACAAATAGAAAAATCACAAAAAATGAACAGTTCTTAACTTTTAATACCGAGAAGTTTTGCTTTACTTTTTCAGTAGCCACAATAACGGTTGGGGGTGGGGGGAACTTATAGGTTATCATATAGAATTTCAGATTTAACCTTTAAAAATACCTGAGAAATAAATAGGTTATCATATAGAATTTCAGATTTAACCTTTAAAAATACATGAGATATAAATATTAAAGTTTCTAGTAATTTCTATTTTTCTAATTAAAAAGTTCATGAAACATTAATATGCTGGTTTCATAATAGGCTCCCTGATAGATTGTCAGTAACTTGGCCTGAAGGAGATGAATTATTGCCAAATGAGATTAGACCTGCTGGAACCCCTATTGGTATGTTTTTTTGTTTTTGTTTTTCTTAATATTAAAAAAAGACTTGACTGTGTCTTACATTTCCAGTACATAAAAGACCATGAAAAATTAAAATGCAGGTGTGAAGACCTAGCAGATTCATCATATTCTTAGGGTATAACTAAGACATTCTTACTTTAATTTTGGACTAATAGGTGCATTAAGAATTGAAATACTGAATAAAAAAGGGGAAGCAATGCAAAAGCTTCCAGGAACAAGTCATGGAGGGTCAAAGAAACTCCTTGTTGAGCTCAAAGTTATATTACACTGTAAGTATACAAACTAATTCGGGTTTTTAATATTGTTCTTAAATGTGTAATACAAATTTTAATATCTATATATGATTATTGATGACCTAGCAATCTGATAGACACATTGGATTTGATTAAAGTTAGGAATTTCAAGTGTGTTATGAGTAATTCAAGTTTCTTAATTGATAATTTGCTGAGTTTTTATAAAGAGTTTTCTGGGTTTATTATTTTTTTAAACACTTTATTCTGAAATTTTTCATGTAGGTAACTGGGCTAAAATAAAGATATGGGTGTTTGTGTGTGTGTGAGAGAGAGAGAGAGAGAGAGAGAGATAGGATAGAGAATGAATGAGAATTTGTACTGGATAGGAATTGCAGTAATCTTCAGGATCCCTTTCTAAGTAGAAGATAACTGTGGTTCTGAATATGTGGGCCAAAAGTACTTGGTATATATAATAAGCCTGACTTACTCTGGTAAAGAGGGAAGAACTAGGTATTATTGCTCATCTTGCATTTTCTAAGTTGAATCACCTTGTTTTACTTTTTTGTCCATTGTTTCTGTTTTGACTGCCTAAAAGTATTTTCACTTCCTATTTTCAATAATCTATTCTATCACTATATACTTGTGTGTCTGGTCCATGGATTTTGAAGATACAGTATTTTATTCAGTGTGTTTATTTTCAACACTTAAAAACTAGTCAGTTTAGGGGATACTGGGATGGCTCGACAGATTGACTGCTTGCTTTCTGAGGATTGAGGATTGAGGATCTGAGGATTGAGTCTCTGTTCCCACCAGGGTGAACTTCCCATGTGGGAAGCACCCAGTCCGGCCCGTCTTGTGGGGCATATCTCTCATGCAGGAGGCCCCCGACCTGGTTCTCACCTGGTGAGGCCTGGTGCCCACCTGTGTGAAATGAAACTATGTTGAAAACTAATGACGTACAACTATGGAGACTGCTCTGTGCCCTCCCCCCTCTCTCTCTTTCTGTCTTTCTGTCAAAAACAATAAAATAAATCTTAAAAACAAAACAAAACTAGTCAGCTACAGTACATAGTTTCATTGTATAAATGTGTTTTTTTTTTAAGATTTATTTTATTGTTTTGATAGAAGGTGAGAGAATGAGAAGGGGGAAGGGTCCAGAGCAATCTCTGTAATTGTACATCATTAGTTGTAACATGGTTTTATTTCACACAGGTAGATGTGGGGCCACACAGGGCAGGAAATGAATTGAGCCATCTCGGTTGTTACCAGTTGTGCTGCGTGCAGTTCAGCATGAGATTTGCATGAGCCAAGGCCAGGAACTAAACCCCAGAGCTTGCAATTTCAAGGCAAGCGTTCAACCACTGAGCTATCCTGGCATCCCTGAATATCTTATTAGGGCTCTCAGCAGCAGTGAACAGTTTGAGTAACATGTTTTGCTTAAATAAGGTACTCTTATTTTTGGCCTCTAACATTCTATACTGTATTTTCCCAACTCTTTTTCCTTGGGTGGTGTGAAACAACCCACATTTATTATCTTAGAGTTCTCTAAGTCATATATCCTGGATGGGTCACTGGAGTAAAATCAAAATGTCAACAAGATTGCATTTCTTCTGGAGGCTTTAAGGGCAGCCTTGCTATTTCCACCTTAAGAAGCCACCCACATTCCTTAGTTGTGGTCCCTTCCACCCTTTTCAAAGCCAGAATTGTAGCATCCTCCATTGTCTCTGTGACTCTGACCCTCCTGCCTTTCTATTAATAAAAAACAAAAACTTTTTAATTAAAAAAATATTTTTATTGTGGTAAATTATATAAATATGTATAATATACACTTAACCACTTTTAAATGTACAGTTAAATGGCATTAAGTTCATTCCCATTGTTGTGCAGTTATTGCCACAGTCCATCTCCAGAAATATTTCATTATCCCAATGCGAAATTCTTCCTCCTTTCAACCTGCTGTTCTACTTTCTGTCTGTGAATTTGACTGTTTTAGGTATCTCATATAAGTGGAACCATATGATATTCTATGTGTCTAGCTTATTTCACTGAGCGTTAATATCTTCAAATTCCATCCATGTTGTAGCATGCGTCAGAATTCCCTTTTTAGGATTAAATAATATTCCATTGTATGTATACCACATTTTTATCTGTCCATTCATCCATTGATGGACCCCTGGATTCCTTCCACATTTTAGCTATTGTAAATAATGCTGCTATGAACATTAGTGTACAAATATCTGAATGCCTGATTTCAACTATTTTGGATATATACTCAGATGTGGAATTGCTGGATCATGTGGTAATTCTATGTGTAACTTTCTGATGAACTGCCATACTGTTTTCCACAGTGACTACCATTTTACGGTACATTCCCATCAGCATCAGGGTTCCAATATTTCCACATCCTTGCCTACTCATGTTATTTTCTGGTCTGTTTATTTGTTTTGATAGAAGTAATCCTAATCACTGTGAAGTGGTATCTTACTGTTTGTGTTTTCTAAAGATTTATTTTTATTGTTTTTGACAGAGACAGAGAGAAGGGGGAGGGCCCAGAACAGTCTCCATAGTTGCACATCATTGGTTTTTACACAGTTTCATTCCATAGGTGGGTGCAGGGCTGCACAGGGCAGGAACTGGGCCAGGGTCTCGCCCTGGTGAGAACCGAACTGGGGATACTCCCCAGTTTAGCATATGGGTCTACATGGACCGGGGCTTGGATTCGATCCTCAGTCCCTGGAGCTGCAAAGTGAGTGCTTAATCCACTGCGCCATCCCGGCTTCCCATTTGTGTTTTTTAAGATTTATTGTTTAAGAGAAGGTGAGAGAAAGAGAAGGGGAGGGCCCAGAGCAGTCTCCATAGTTGTACATCATTAGTTTCAACATAGTTTCATTCCACACAGGTGGATGTGGAATTGCGCGAGGTGAATACTGAACTGGGGGTCCTCCCGCATGGGAGGTGAGAACCTTCACCACCATCCAGCGGTTACCAGTTGTGCTGCAGTTAAGCATGTGGGTTTGCACAGGCCGGGGCCAGTATTCAATCCCTGGATCTCGCAGTTGCAGGGCAAGCACTCAGCCTGTCGAGCTATCCTGGCATCCCCTTACTGTGGTTTTGATTTGGATTTCCCTAATGATCAGTGAACTTGAGCATCTTTTCATGTACTTATTGGCCATCTCTATATTTTCTTTGAAAAAGAAAAGTTCTTTGCCCATTTTAAAATCAGATTTTTGTTGTTGTTGAGTTGCAAGAGTTCTTTATATATTTTGGATAATAATCCTTTATCAGACACATAGTTTGCAATTATTTTCTTCCACTCTGGGTTGCCTTTTTATTCTATTGATGGTATCCTTTGATTCAAAAAAGTTTTTAGTATAGTCCTGTTTATCTATTTTTGATTCTGATACTTGTGATTTTGGTGTCATATCTAAAAAGTCATTTTCAAATCCAATGTTGTGAAGCTTTTCTTGAACTTTTTTTTGAGTTTTGCAGCTTTACCTTCTACATTTAGTTATTTGATTCATTTTCAGTTTTATATAGCTTAACATTTTTTTGTATATGGTTAATTTCTTTTGTGTAGGGATATTAAGTTTTCCCAGTATCATTTGTTAAAAGGACTGTCCTTTTCCCATTGAATGACCTTGGTACTCTTGTCAAAAATTATTTGTATATGCCGAGGTTTATTTCTGGGCTGTTTTATTCCATTGGTCTATATGTATGTCCTTATAATAGCACCACACTGGGTTGCTTTTTAATTTTTTTGATTTTTCAGTTTTTAAAAAGTTTTTATTGATGTATAATTGACATATAATATTTTATTAATTTCAGGTATATATCATAAGTGATTCTATACTTTAT
Organism: Craseonycteris thonglongyai; assembly: GCA_004027555.1. Taxonomy (NCBI): domain Eukaryota; kingdom Metazoa; phylum Chordata; class Mammalia; order Chiroptera; family Craseonycteridae; genus Craseonycteris; species Craseonycteris thonglongyai. The sequence continues at coordinate 44,607 of PVKE010004339.1, forward strand.
ATACAGTACAAAATGATCCTGAGGATAAATCTAGGTACCTTCTGTCACCATACAAAGTTGTTACAATGTAATTGACTATATTTTTTATGCTTTACATTACATGCTATGATTTATTTTATAACTGAAATTTGTGCCTCATTTAATCTCTGACCTGCTTCATCCACCCTCCAACCCTTCCCCTCTCTGGTGGCCACAGCTTTGTTTCCTGAATCTATGAGTCTGTATCTGTTTTATTGTATTTGTTCATTTGTTTTGTTTTTTAGATTCCACATAAAATTATCTGGTATTTCTCTTTCTCTATCTGACTTATTTCACTTAGCCTAATACCCTCTAGCTCCATCCATGTTGTTACAAATGAGAAAGATTTATTTATTTACTTACTTACTTATTTATTTTATGGCTTAGTACCACATTGTTTAGTGTGAGTCTTTTAATTTTGGTTTTCCTCTTCAAGATTGTTTTGGCTGTTTGAGTCTCTTAAGATTTAATATGAATTTAGAATGGGTTTTCTGCAAAATATAGCATTGGGGTTTTGATAAGGATGACACTGAATCTATAGATCAGTTGTGTATTATCATCTCAACAATCAATGAATATGACTTTGTATACTGCAAGTTTGCTGAATTTTTTAGCACTAACAATTTTTTTATGGTATCTTTATGGTTTTCTACATATAAGATTCTGTCATTTGTGAACAAATAATTTTACTTCTTCTTTTTCTTTTCTTCTTTCTCCCTTCCCTTCCTCTACTCTCCCTCCCCTTCTGCCTAATTGCTCTGGCTAAGACTTCAGAACTTTGTTAAATATAAGTGGTAAAAGCAGGAATCCATGTCTTGTTCCTGATCTTAGAGGTAAAGCTTCTAATCTTTCATTGAGTATGATGTTAGCTGTGGGCTTTTTGTAGGTCTGTGAGGCTTCACAAATGATCTAGCCCTGTCTCCTTCTTCAGCTTCATCTCATCTCATTTCCATCCTCATTCACTGTACTACTAATCATAATTGTATCTGTTTAGTCCCATACCAATCCCAATTTTCCCACCTCTAAACCTTTGGATGTCTTTCTTCTGCCTAAAACTTTCAAATAGCACATACTTGACAGGCTCTTTATTTTTCAGATTTAATATTGTCACTTTCTCAGAGAGGCTTATAATAATATTTTGTTACTTTTTTTATAGTTACATATTTATTTCTTTAAATTTATTTTATTTTTTATTAAAAAAATATTTTTATTTATTTATTTTTTATTGTTTTTGACAGAGAGAGAGAGACAGAGACAGAGACAGAGAACTGAACTGGGGGAACTCCCCAGTTCAGCATATGGGTCCGCACGGGCTGGGGCCGGGATTCAATCCTCGGTCCCCGGTGCTGCAAAGTGAGCACTTAACCCACTGAGCCATCCCAGCTTCCCCTTAAAATATTTTTAATGTTTTTGACAGAGGGAGATAGAGACAGAGAGAGAAGGGGGAGGGTCCAGAGCGGTCGCCATAGTTGTACGTCATTAGTTTTCAACATAGTTTCATTTCACACAAGTGGGTGTGGAGCCATGCAGGGTAGGAACCGAGCCGGGGGCCTCCCTCATGGGAGGCCTGCCCCCACAAGCCAGGGGCTGAACCAGGGCCTCCTACATGGAAGCTCACCCCAGCAAGAACCAAACTGGGACCACACCCCAGTTTAGCATGTGGGTCTGCACAGGCCAGGGCCGGGATTCGATCTCGGTTCCCAGGGCTGCAAAGCGAGTGCTTAACCTGCTGAGCCATCCCAGCTTTCCTGTGTTCTTCATTTCTGACTGGTTCTTTTTTTATGTTTTCTGTCTCTTTGTTAAAATTTTTACTAAGATCATTTACTATTCTATAAGTTCATTGAGTATCCTTTATAACCAGTGTTTTAAATTCTGCATCTGGTAGAGTGCTTATTTCCTTTTGTTTAGTTCTTTTTGTGGAGATTTTTTTTTTTTTCCTGTTCTTTTATTTGAGTCATGTTTCTTTGTCTTCATTTTGGCCGCCTCCTTGTGTTTGTTTCTATGTATTAGGTAAGGCTGCTATGTTTCCCAGTTTTAGGAGAGTAGTCTTATGTAGTAGGTGTGCTATGGGACTGAGGGGTGCCATCTCCCTGGTTACCTGATTTGGATGCTGCAGATGTGTCCCTTGTGTGGGTTTTGGGTGTCCCTGTGTTGTATTTGAGCCATAATTGCTATTTGTATGTCAGTGTAAGTGATTGACCCTCAGGCAGATTGGTTCTGAAGACTGGCTATTACTACAGTGGAAGAAAGAGCTTTTGTGTAGGGGTCGATTCTATGTAGCAGGATTTGATTTAGCAGGACTCTGGTGTCTACCATTTGGTTTGTTGCCCTTGGAAGCAACCTGGGTAGTGCTCTGGTTTGGTCCAAGCCCAGCCACTGGGTGTGTAGGCCCAGGAGCCTCCTGTGAGGGGCCCTGTCACAGGCCAGGTTCAGTTGCAGCCTTTGCCACCTGTCATGAGCCACAAAGCACTCCAATGTTTTTCACCTGAGCTGTGCTCAAAGTTGCTTAGGAGAGATCAAGTCATGAACTGAGGCCTGCTGCTGCTATTGCCTGGCTTTGGGATGCTCAGCAAGAGATACAGGGCATGCTAAGGCCAGATGCTCTTTGTTTGGGTTTTGTGAACCTTTGAGAGATTCTAGGAAAGCCCACAGCATGAGCCAAGACAGGCCATTTGAATGGAAAATCCACGGGAAGGTGCTCAGGTGGGTCTGCAAGTTGGATTGGGTGAGGTCTCAGGGATTCAGCCAGGGTGAGGCGAAAAGTGTTAGCCAGGTTGATAGAGACTCAGATATGGTGCCTGCCTGTGTCTGCATCTTGGGTGGTGGGGGGCTCACCAAAGGAACAATGTATTCTGCTAGCACTTCTGTCTAGGAGAATGATGCTTCTCCAGCCCACACCCCGAATCCATACAATCCATTTTCTCCCTGTATGTCCCTTGTACTTTTTAAAGTGCTGCCCTAGCCCTGGAGCTTAGAGCAAGCAAATCCATGCATTGGCCCTTTAAGAGGAATGCCTGGACTCCAGCTGCTTTCTCTCTTACCCAGCCACTTGTCTGCACTGGTTTTTACAGTCAGAAGTAATGGGGACTTCTCTTTCTGGCACTGGAACCCTGGGTTGGTAATCCTGGTGTGGGCTGGTACCCCTTGCTTCTCCGGGGGAATCTCTTCAGTCAAGATTTCTCTCCCAGTTTTTAATGGTCATTTGCTGGTGTGGGACTAATCCATTCCTCTTCTCCTCCCCTTCTGCCAGTCTTAGGGCAGCTGCTTCTGTATATCCTTAAATTGTAGGACTTCCCGTTCACTTAGACTTAAGATGATTCTCAGTGATGGTTGTTCTGTAGTTTAGTCCTAATTTTGAAGTGGTCATGAGAGGAGGAAAGCACGGTGTTTACCGATTCTGCCATCTTGACCAGAAATCTCCTATAATATATTTAAATAGTTTTCAAAATGATAACACGAATACAGTTACTACTAATAAGACTATTGAAGTAATTCTGACCTTTTTACAGCTCTGTTTGTCCTTAAAATATATTTTTTTCTATAAAGGGTAACAAAAATTATTCTAAGGTCACTTGAAATAATCTCTTTTTTATGTGGTCTTATAACACACTTCATATACATTTTGGTTTTGTTAATGAAATGCTTTGTTTTAATTCTGGTTTTTTAATATTTAAGTCAACTTAATTTCAAAATTAAAAATAGGAAATTTTAGAGAAATGTTGTTATCCCTCTACTATTTTCTTCCCCTTCTTTAGGTAGTAATTTTATTAGTTTTTGGCTTCTCTTTCTTGTTTTCCCTGTTATAATGCTGAGCAAGAACAAATATAATCATATTTTTTAAATTTCTTTACATAAAAAGTAGCATTTTATTTACATAAATATGTTTTTACTCCCTTGTTTTTCTTTTTTTTAACAATAGATGACTAGATCTTAGTGATTACCTTATATTAAACTGTGCTCTTTTAATGTCAGAAAAACTCTTTAAGGAAAATGATTTTTAATATAAAAATATATATTCATTTGTTTGTACTATTTAAGCTTATATACTGATACATTTTTAGGAATTGAAATAAAGGAATTTTTGTAAGCTGAGTGATTAAACTTTCATTATGCTGTTCACTTGCATAGGATAGCTTGAGATTTTTTTTTTGAAGTTTCAAAACAATTCTTTGTAGAACAAAAGGAGAATTTGATACTGTTGTGACATTTCATGTTTATGTTCTATATTCAGGGTTTTTTCTTTTTTCTTTAATTAAGCTTCAAGTGGAAATAAAGAAATCATTTCACATATTAGTCAACATGGAGGAAAATGGCCTTACTGGTTTAAAAAAATGGGTGAGTTATTTTGAATGTTAAAAGTATATCAGTATTATGTTGACTTTATTTATAATTTGTTCCTAACTTTTCCAGAAAATATTCAAAAGTTGGGGAATTATACATTGAAGTTACAAGTTGTGTTAAATGAAAGTAATGCAGACACTTATGCTGGAAGACCCTTACCCTCTAAAGTAATTAAATTTTCTGTTAAAGGTAAGTAAAACACTAATCTCTAACTATATGCTAAAGTTAGCATTTTAAATCAAGAAGGACTAATTATATAATTTAGTAAAAGATATTTGACATATTGTATAACCATCTTGATCTTAAAATGTCTTTGTAATTCTTCTTGATAATTACATTCTAAATTTTGAAGTTGTCATTGTTTTCTAGCATTTCTTGTTGCTGGTAAAGTCTAAAGCTAGTCTGATTGCTGACCTTTGCATATGAACCCCTTCTCTCCTTTCCCTTCATCTTCGTCTTCTCCATCCCCCAGAAGTTTGGAGAATGTTTTTTTGTCTCAGTGTCTGAAATATTAAATTTTAGGCATTTTCCTTGAATTTCTTTGATTTTCTACTCTTCATCTTCCTGCAACATCTTATAAAGGTGTTAAACCTCTTGACTGAGGTACTAATGTTCATTTTTGTAGTTTCCATTACTTGCTTTTAATTTTCCTCTTTATGGGAGATGCTCTTAACATGATATTCTACATTTTCTATTGAGTTTTTCCTTTCTGCTATCAGTTTCTAAAATATCATTTTTTATTCTCTGGTCATTCCCTTTTAATGTATTCTCTTTCTCCCTCAGTATCTTTATTAATTCTCTCAGTGGCAGTTTTTCTTGAAGCTTTTAAACTTTATTTGTAGTCTGTTTCTTCCATGGTTATGTTTTGTTTTGTTATGTTTTGTTTTGAGTTTGCTCTGGGTCTTTCATCGTGGGTGCTCTCTTACATGACTGATGATTTGCTCACATTTAAGAATAGGACATTTGAAAGCTTTTATCTCATTTGTGAAGAGTATGTTCCGGAAATTTTTAGGTTTTTTTTCTGTTTGTTCAGATTTCCTAGAGTGGAGCCTTCCAGTTTCCTGCTAAGAGAGTAAACACGTGACTTCCAACATTTTTGGAGCCAATCTGGGAAACAATGTTGAGAGTCTCACATCTAATATATAATTTTTCACTTGACTTTCCTATTTTTAACAAACTATAACATTTTAGTAGTGCTGTGTTCCTCACTCTTAGACCTACTCTTTTTACCTTCCCCAGAGAAATGAACCTTCCATATATTGCTGGGGCTGAGGAAGGCAGTTGATTGGCTGTATATATTGAGGGGTGGGGATTAGTGGAACCATTTCTTAGATTTCTTTTTTTTTATTTTAAGATTTATTTTTATTGTTTTTGACAGAGGGAAGGAGGGAAGGGGAGAGAGAGAGAGAGAGAGAGAGAGATACAGAGACAGAGAGAAGGGAGAGGGCCCAAAACAGTCTCTATAGTTGCACATCATTGTTTTTCCACATAGTTTTATTCCACAGGTGGGCGTGGGGCTGCACAAGGCAGGAACTGGGTCAGGGTCTCACCCCGGTGAGAACCGAACTGGAGGCACTCTCCAGTTCAGCATGTGGGTCCACATGGGCCGGGGCCGGAATTCGATCTTCGGTCCCTGGGGCTGCAAAGTGAGCACTTAACCCACCGAGCCATCCTGGCTTCCTGTTTCTTAGATTTCGACAGGTCTTTTTTAAAATTTCATTTTCACTCCAACTTGATACAACCATTCCTGAGACTTTTGGGTGTTCTATAGAGGAAATTAGATCGATTCTCTTCTTGCTTTGTTGATGATTTAAGGAGTTGAGGTTTTTGGGTATTTCCGCTAGGTTAGTTTCATTTGTCTCCACATTCTGTTACTATTATCTTTTCTGTTGTTGTTTTTGTAAATTTAGGCCTCTTAATACATTCACTTCAGATGACTCAATATATGCTGCTTTTGCATTCCTTTGTTAGAACCTTGTCCTAGATGATGCATACATGAGTTTTTAGATTTTCCACAATACTGTCTTAAAATAAATGGATAAAACACTGTAAATGGTTCAGTTTCTTTTTAGGAATGTTGTAACAGATACTTCAGAAGGAAGAAAGATTGAATATATTTACAACTTCCTATTTTCTTTCATAATTATCGACACAGGAACTGTATATATATTAGAGCAGTAGATACAAGTCCGATGATTGGGCTTTGGTCCATAGTATAAGCAAAAACATCAGATTACTGGTTGTCAGAGTGATGAAAAATTATGTACTATATGGCCTTTCACTGTGCACCTCTCAATGATGAAAATCGTTCAGTCATCCTGGCAAGAGTCAAGATTTTTGTATTTTCTTGGCTTCTGTAACTTTGATTGTGAGATACAGTCTGACTTGTATATTAGTTTTTGTCCAAGATTTATGTGAATTTTAGTAATAATGGACTATACAATGAATAAATAGTGGTTATATGTAATTTTTTTTTGCAAAACTATGGAGAAACAATATAATTTATAAGTGACAACATTCTTTGGAAGTGTATGAAGTCATATGAAAGAAATCTGAAATTGTAAATAAACTATCATAAAATAATATTGAAAAATTTATAACATATGTATGTTTGATTAAATATGATATTCTTGACTAAAATGTCACATTTTTAACTATTCAATCAAAAGCTGAGAACCATTAATAACCTCAAGTTGAAAAGTATAAATTACTAAACAGCAAAGTAATCTACCACTTTCCTCAAATAATTTTTGAAAAATATCAGTTCATTAAAAGTTATAAAAGGTATTCATTCTTTTTTAATTGTTAAATTTATTGGGGAGACATTGTTTGGTAGAAATTATAGGTTCTAGGCATACAATTCTATATCACTTAGTTTATGTATTACATTATGCACATATATCCACAGTCTGTTCTCTTTTCATCGTCATATATTTGATGCCTCCTCTGTCCTCCACCCCATCCCCTTAATCCTCACGTAACCATTAAACTATTGATTGTGTCCATGAGTTTTTGTTTCTTTGTCACTTTCAGTTTGATATTCCACCTGTCAGTGAAGTCATATGGTTCTTGATTTTTTTCAGTCTAATTTATCCACTTAATAGGATGAACTCAGGGTCCATCCATGTTGTTGCAAATGGCAGTATTTCATCTTTTTTTAAAAAAATATATAAAATAACCATTGTTTATATATATATATATATATATATATATATATATATAAGCTCTTGAAAAGCTTTATTCTGAACACTTTGTTTTCTTTTTTTAAAGTTTTATATATTTATTGACACAGAGAGAGAGAGAGATACAGAGACAGAGAGAGAACTGAACTGGGGGAACTCCCCAGTTCAGCACATGGTTCCGCACGGGCCGGGGCGGGGATTCGATCCTCGGTCCCCAGCGCTGCAAAGTGAGCACTTAACTCACTGAGCCATCCCGGCTTCCCCTATTTTCTTTTAACTATTAAATTTATTGGGTTGACATTGGTTGATAAAAATTACACAGGTTCCAGGTGTACATTTCTACATTATATCATCTATGTATTTCATTATGTGCTCACCACCCAGAGACTATTCTCTTTCTGACACCATTCATCTGTGGGTTTATGGCTGGGTTTTTCGTTCTTTTCCATTGATCTATCACAGGTATTCTTGAACCCAATGTAATTTAGCCAAATGCCACAAAATCGCCCCAGTCCCAGCATCAGACTTGGCTGCAAATGCCCCAAAGTGAATGTGTTAAAAACAAGAATCTGTAGTTTCATTATTATAGGGCTTTTGGAGAGAGCTAATCTAAGCAAAAATGTTGCCTTCTTTAATAAGAAGTCCTACCATAGATATCTTTCTGTTTTGTACCTATAAATCTTCCACATTCTTTTAACAACTGTGGAACACATTCCATAGTGTGGATGTACTAGTTTAAGCAATTTTCTGCAATGACCAACATTTCATTTGTTTTCCAACTTTTTATCTATTACAAACTATATTAATATTTGGGAAAATAAATTATGCTGCTTTGTGTATGTGTGCTCTAGGATGGATACCAAGAAGTAGAATTACCAGGTTGAATTGTATTTGCCTTAACATTTTAAATATATTTGCTGTCAAATTGTCTTCCCAAAAGGTTGTGCCATGGTACCCTCACCAACAGACTGAGCGTTCCAGTACCCTATGATCATTCCTGGCCAACCTATGTATTTGTGTAGCCTAATTAGCTGTAAATTATTCCTTAATTAATTAGGGTGTGTACCTCTTCCATTTTATGTCATCTATGAAAGCTTGTTCATTTGCTGTGTCCATTTCAATAGTTAAAGCTGTCATCATAAAATTTGAGCTTTGTATATCTGAATCATCTGGAGGGCTTATTAAAACAGACTGCTTGTCCTCAATCCCAGTTTCTGACTCAATAGATTTGAGGGGAGCCCTGGAATGTCTAATTTCTAATGATGACTGAATCTATTAGACTAGAGATCACACTGAGAACAGCTGGTTTATAGAAGGTTTTATATATTCTGGATTTTAATCCCTTGTTGTATGTGTTACAAATATTTTCTCAGATAGAACTTCTAGTTTAACTTTTTTTAAATGCCGTAAGATATTATAAACTTTACCAAATAAATCTTTTTATACCTATTAAGTATTATGTTTAATAATGCTTTGCTTTAGTTTTTTCTTTATGAGGTTATAAGAATATTCTTTATTATATTTTAATGATCTCTACTTCTAGAATTTTACTTTTATGTATATTGTGAGATAGAGTTCTAACTATTATTTTCCCAAGTAGATTATAGGTATAATTCTTGTAATTTTTGCATAGATTTAAAATACTACTTTTATTATAGTCTGATTTCCCATATATAAGTGGATCTGTTTCTGACCTACAATGAATTTTCTGACCAGTGAATTTACTTTCCATTTTTACCTTTTTTCAAAGAGGGTAAGCCAGAGAAATTTTCATTTGGTCTTCTGGATCCTCCTTTTCGTGTTGGAGTTCCATTCAATATACCTCTGGAGTTTCAGGATGAATTTGGTCACACTACTCAACTAATAAATGATATTCAGCCAGCTCTTGAAGCAAGGTAATTTGAAGTATCAGCTTGTATTTGATTTTTCATATTTGCTAAGCATTTATGCTTTTTTTTTTTTTTAGCTTACATTTTTTGTATACGGTTAACTACAAAATGGTAATAACTAGTACTATAATATTATTACATGTTTAGTAGGGTTTATGATACTTGGGGGGATTATATAACCCCAAGCTCTCTATCCCATCCTCTGTGACAGGTGCCATATATCAGTTGACTTGCTGAAGTTTATGTTTTGACTGAGTTTACTTTTAAAGTTGTTTAGGTAAGACTGATTGTGCTTACTCTATTTCTTTTTGCAAGAATGATGTGATGTCTCCTGGTAGTTGTTAGTAATACTGTGTTTATTTTTTGTTTGCTTAGAAGTTATGGTCATTTAAGCTGAGAGATGCTGCCTACTAGTAGGGTTTTAATTTGATAATACAATTTATTTTGGTTTGTTTTTAAAACTATCAAAGTGTATACTTTCTATGAAAAGTTGAGTCCTTCCTTAGAATTTGCCTTTACTTAATGGTCCTTAAAAGTGATGTGATTGGATTATATTAAGAAATAGCTCTTAGAATCTTAACAGTGTGTCCAATGATACAATTAAGTATGTTCATTATTTTCCATTACCTCTTTGTTGTGGTTACTAGGGAGAAATCCTTGATTAGGTTAAGGACATGAATGCTAAGTATTATTTTTTGCATTGGTTGTCAAATTTGTCTTTTTGGCCTACTTTTCACGTATGTTTTCTTTGGTTGTCTGTATGTACAAGGGCTGTCTGGAAAGTATCCAGCCACGTAATATAAAAAATAGAGGCATTTATGGCTGGATTTTTTTCAGGCAGCCTTCATATTTTTTTCCCCTTTGTGATTTCAGCATGTACTATATTACAGGTATTTGCTAGCTGGAGATAAAGAAGTGAATAAAGACATCTTAAAGATTTATTTTTATTGAGGAAGTCGGGATGGCTCAGTGGGTTAGGCACTCAGTTTGCAGTGCTGGGGACCGGGGATCGAGTCCTGGCCCTGGCCCGTGCGGAACCATATGCTGAACTGGGAGCTCCCCCAGTTCAGTTCTCTCTCTGTCTCTGTATCTCTCTCTCTGTCAAAAATAAATAAATAAATAAAAATATATTAAAAAAAAAAAAAGATTTATTTTTATTGTTTCTACAGAGAGAGAGAGAGAGGGAGGACCCAGAGCAATCTCCATAGTTGCACATCATTGGTTTTAAAAATACTTTTACTTTTTTAAATTTTTTAAAAATACTTTTTTTTTCTGTTTTTGACAATAGTTAATAGGGCCCAGAGCATAGTTAGTTATACATCATCAGTTTTCAACAGTTTCATTTCACACAGGTGGGCGGAGTCTTGCAGGGCAGGAACCAGGCCCAGGCCTCCCACATGGGAGGCATGCCCCCTCGAGCCAGAGGCCAAGCCAGCAGGCAAGAACCAAACTGGGGGCCTCCCACATGGGAAGCACACCTCAGTTCAGCATATAGGCCCACATGGACTGGGGCTGGGATTGGATCCTTGGACCCAAAGGCTGCAAGAGAAGCGCTAAACCCACTAAGCTATCCTGCGTCCCTGAATAAGGACATCTTATTTTCCTTCTAATTAGTAGTTCACAGATTAGTGAGGTGTAGATAGTTCGTTGTCTAGATTTATAGTGTGATTGCGTTCCTGAAAAGCAATACAAAGGTGTAAAAAACACTCAAAATCAATTTTTCAGTTAGATATTCCCTTGTTGCAAAAAGGGGATCTTGTCTTTTGATATATCACGCTCGTTTGAATATTGAACAGTAATGTAAGGCTGAATACATTTTACCCTTGAACAGTGTGGGAATTAGGGGCACTAACCTCTGCATAATCAAAAATGTATGAAGAACTTGACTCTCCAAAAACTTAATAGCCTCCTATTGACTGGAAGCCTCACTGATAGTCACTTAACACATTTTGTAGGTCATATATTGTATACTATATATTTCCAGTAAATTAAGCTAGGGAAACAAAAATGTTATTAAGAAAATCATAAGGAGGGGATGCGAGGATAGCTCAGCAGTTGAGTGCTTGCCTCGCAATTGCGAGGTCCCAGGTTTGATTCCCAGCTCTGGCCTTTGCAAACCCCATATGCTGAACTGCAGTGCAACCAGTAACCACAGAGATGGTTCAGCGGCAAAGATTCTCACCTGCCATGCAAGAGGCCCCCAGTTCAGTTCCCACCCACATCTATCTGTGTGGAATGAAATTATGTCACAACTAATGATGTACAACTGTGGAAATTGCTCTGTCCGCCCTACCCCCACCCCCCTCTGTTTTTCTTTCTCTGTCTCTCACACCTTCTCTCAAACAAAAGAAATCTTTTTTAAAAATCAGTAAGGGGGCGGGGTGGAGGAGTAGGGAAGGGGTATCAAATATATGGTTATGGAAAGAGAACTGATGCTTGGTGGTGAGTACATAATGTAATACACAGACTATGTAATGTAGAATTGTACACCTGGAATTTATGTAATTTTTACCACCAATGTCACCCCAGTAAACTTAACAATAAAAATTTTTAATCATAAAGAAGGTAAAATTACATATACAGTATTTATTGGAAAAAATCAACATACAGATGGACCTCTGTAGTTCAAATCTGCATTGTTCAGTGGTCAAGATATGTATGTAAACATGGTTGTTTAAAAATAAAACACTAAAAGAGTCCCATCTAGTCACATGGGGAAAATATAGTGCATTTTAGTTGATACCTATTGTTAACCTATTAGCAATTATAACTTCCATCTTATCCTTGATAGGATATTCTTACATACAAAGACTGTCACATATATAAGGGCTGTTGGGAAAAAATCCAGCCATAATGCTTCTATTTTTCATATTATGTGGCTGGGTACTCTCTGGACAGCCCTTGTATATATTAATATTTAAGATTTGGGACTTTAAAAAAGAAACTTGGGGAAGCCGGGATGGCTCAGCGGGTTAAGCGCTCGCTTTGAAGCCCTGGGGACCGAGGATCAAATCCCGGCCCTGGCCTGTGTGGACCCATATGCTGAACTGGGTGGGGTGTGCTTCCCGAATGCAGTGAGGCATCCAGTTCAGTTCAAAAAAAAAGAAGAAAAAAATATGTTTGGGGAAGCCGGGATGGCTCAGTGGGTTAAGCGCTCACTTTGCTGCCCCGGGGACCGAGGATCGAATCCCGGCCCCAGCAGACCCATATGTTGAACTGGGGAGTGCCCCCAGTTCGGTTCTCACCAAGGTGAAGACCCTGGCCCAGTTCCTGCCCTGTGCAGCCCCTCTCCCACCTGTGGAATCAAACTGTGTGGAAAAACTAATGATGTGCAACTCTGGAGACTGTTGTGGGCCCTCCCCCTTCTCTCTGTCTCTATCTCTCTCTGTGTCAAAAACAATAAAAAAGAAAAAAAGAAAGAAACTTGGCTGTATGGCTATGTGAATTTATCTTCAGTAAAGTATGATCATTGTTTGAGTGGGGTTTTTTGTTTGTTTGTTTTGTTTTGTTTTGTTTTTCACTGCACCTATATTTTTAAAAATGATTCACATATATAGCCTAAAGAATCAAACATTTGATAAGGTTTGTTATAAAAAAGAGCACTTCCTCCTACTTTGCCCTCTCCACCCCACCCATAATCTGCTTCTCAGAGAACCACTTTCAACTTATTTACTTGAATCTTTTAGTAACAACTGCCATGTTTCTAAATAACTTTTATATTGCTACTTCTTGGTTCTTCAGTTTTAGGCATCATATCTTGACTTATTTTTATGAAAGATGAGAACATACTCTCTTCTTGCCACTTCTCTTACAAATAAGCATCTTTCTTCAATACAGTTATATTCTGGCTTGATCAGTAGTTACTGTTTATTTTAAGTATATGTAAATGGTATCAGTTTATTGCACAACTTTGTTATACTTTTTCTTTTCTAAGTTTATTACAAATTAAACCCCAAATTTTCTGCCAATTGTCTGGTCTCTTCTTAAGGTGTTTAGATGTATATATATTCTTGGAAACATCTCTTGGAACTTATGATGTGTTCCAGTCTAGACCAATTGTTTTTAAGCTCATTAACAGTTGTTATTCGGTGATCTTCCTTTACTTTCATCCTGGGATTTCCTTTGTCTTCTGTATTCAGGAGATATAATTAAAAAACAAAACCTACTCCCAGCCTGGAAAACTTCTTCACAAATGTAGTCAAGAACGAAAATAATTTTATTGAATAAACATTAAGCCAGAATATGATGCTCATCGATGGCAATTCAATAAAGAGATTTGCAAAGCCTGTAGGAAATCTTACTCGTTTCTATTGATAAATGGATACAACCCATTATATTTATGTTTTCAAGATAAATTGCTAAGTGTTTTTATGTTTCTATGTAGGATTTGAAATTTGGAGTGAGATGACTGAAAGACCCAGGAAACTAAGAGATAGGGCTTTATCTTTAATGATTACACTTCAGAGAGTTGGCTCTCAGGTCCCTGAGGAAATATTTCTGAATTATGAATCTGTTAAGGGGCTTATTTTATTTAGCATTTAACCTTTCATGGATCTCTTGTCTTTTAAAAGAATTCCAAGTTCCTCTCCTTTTGCTGAAACACATCCTTCACTACCGGTAGTTTCCTAAGAAAGGGTACATATGAGATAAAATTACTACTGAAAATGTGTTTATTTTAATCTGATACTTGATTGATTGAATAAAAAGTTGAACAATTTGCTGTCAAAATTATGAAAGTGTTGCTCCATTTTTGCCTTTGAGCTTTCATTGTTGATAACTTTCTATTCAATCAATCAAGTATCAGATTAAAATAAACACATTTGTATGTGTTTAGTAAAAACACATAAAATGGTTAATTTTTCATGTTTCTGGTATATTTTCTTCAGGAGTTTATAGGATCTACTTTTAATTTTTAACAGGGCACAATTTTATAGTAATACATGTTTGTGTAAATCTCTATTATTTTAAGTACTTCATTCTCTACCTTCCGTCATCACTGTTGTTTTTTTTCTGAGATCCGTTTATTTGATATTAAATGTTCTAGACTGGTTCTGTGCTTTTCTAATTTTTCTATTTTTCTCAGTCTTTTTGTGTTTCTTCTGCTTTACTTTCTGACAGATTTCTCAACTTTTATCTATATAACTTTCCCAGTGAGTTTTTCCTTTCTGCTGTACTTTTAATTCCCAAGAGTTTTTCTTGGTTTTCTGAATGTTCTTTTATAGATACTCTTTTTGTTTTAGGAATGTAATACCTTATTTCACTGATAAATAAATGGTAATTTTTACTTTACTTACACAGATAATCTCTGCTGCCTCCATGCTGGTTGCTTTTTGTTAGTTTTTCTCCTTTCTTCAGGTATCTGGTAATAATTGGTTATCTGCTTATGAGTGGAGAACTGTAGTGCAGATGGAGGCTCGATGTGGGAGAGGCTGTTGACTGTGAATTCCACTAAAGGATGATCTGTCTGTAACACTTGTTGGAGAGAAATCTTGTTGTCAGTATTTTTAGGTCTTTTTTTCTTGGGGTAGGCAGTGTTTTGAAAGAAAAATCTTTAGTCTCTTGCCTGGAGAGCAGTAGTTTGCCTCTTCAGGTTATTCCTAGCCAGTCCAGGAACAAGGCTGACGTGGGAATGGGGATGGGAATATCTCAGCATCCACATGCATTACTTCAGGATTACCCCTTCTATTCTTTATAACATTTTACCCTCTCCTTTAACTTACTTGCTTTTTTCTTTGGTTCAGAGATTCTCTGCTTTAACCTTTTTCAGAGAATAATCTTCCTCTCATCTTCCAGTGACAAGGAGTGGAGAACTGGGGGTTATAGATTTAATTTTATTTATTTGTTTTTGCCTTTTCTTTTATTTGACCCAACTTCTAGAGGCACCAAGTGTCACCTATTTCCGATTGGTACCTGGGAATTCTGTGGTATAGATTGATTTTATTAGCTTTTTCCATTGCTATTTTAGTGTTCAGTTTTTTTGAGACAACTAGGTCATTTGCCACTATCTATCTTGTTTTCTAGTAGTAAGTTTTATTGTCTTTCTCTTTTCTTCCTTTCCTCTCTTTTCTTATTTTTTCCTTTATTAGCAAAAGAAATCTCTTTGTTGTTTTATTCCGGAGGTTTTAGGAGATAGTGCAAGTATATGCATACCTTTAAGGTGACATCTTTCCCAGGGAGTCTGTTTTATCTTGTATGCCACTTTACATCTGTTTTCAAAAACATGATTTTAACTTTTACTATTTATTCAGATAATACCCATAAATATTTAAATTCTATTCTTCAGAAAATTAGGCTTTTTCTCCAACATGGTGTACTTTTTCCTATCTCACCTTATATCTTTACAAAGTAAAATGTTTGCACTCTAAGGATCTACGCGTGTTCAAAGGTGATTTAAAAACCAAGGGATCTCTGTATGTATTCTAACAAGATTACATCATCACAGCGCTATACTTGATTATTTGGATTTTATATAAATTTGCCATTCAGTCTAATAGGTGTCAAAAATTCTCTGAAATCTCATTGGTTGAAAGAATTGAAAGCATCCATGGCAAAGTCTGAAGAAAGGTTTAAACCTGCCCTATTTGGATTTTTTTTTTTTTTTTGCCTTATGCCTATATACATGGTCTAGTGTTTGATTATTTTCTACTTTGTGTCTTTACTATTCTGTATGTGAAATTTTATATTTTACAGTATATCTGTGTATCATTTACAGTGTTTGACTTAGATTATTTTTCTATGGAACAAATTTATGGAAATTTGCTTCTGTTTGGTTATTTCTTTCTATTTTAAAATATGCTATTTTATTTAAGAATGAATTAAACATATAAACGGCACATGAGAAAACATTTGCAGCTTATTTGTAAGTAATGGAAGGGAAGTTAAAAAAGCTATTTATTTTTTCCAGTGGTTTATCTTTACAATATGAAGAAATAACCAAGGGACCAAATTGTGTAATTCAAGGTGTCACAGCTAGGGGCCCTGTAAACTCTTGTCAAGGCAAGGTAAGCACTGTACATTAATGTTATAATACATGTTTATTTCTTATGTGGTAAAAGTGAATTTGGAAATTTTAAACATGAATAACTTATTTTTATAACAAGATGAGAGTAATGTCCCTGTGTTCTTAGGAATTAATCAGGATCATGTCACCTGACTTATGTTTACATCTCTAAGGAAAATCAACATGATTGCTACCGTTGTTTTTGTTAAATATTTATTATTTATTAAGTACTTTTGTCTTTATCATCTTCATTCCATCCAGCCTTTCACATTCAAAGCCATTGTTTCAATAATTATCTATTACTACATTATTTCTTTTTTCTCTCCTCTACTTTTCCATTTATTTTTGAATTCTTAGAACAGAAACAAATACATAAGAAACTTTAGCTCCCCTCTATAAACTTATTGGATTTGGTATTTGGATAAAGAAAAGTGTTTTGGGAGGGATAAGATTAATGAAGATAAAGCCATAAACTCCAATAAGGTAATTTGTTCTATTAGGTATATGAGTGCCATCTGGAAATTATCCAACCATGTACCGGTAACCATTCTCGTTGTATTGACAACGCTGGATTTTTTCCGGACAACCCTTGTATAAAGCAGCTAATAGATTTATATGTCTAAAGGAAATACCGAAGCTGATAAATAATGTTACTTTTTCTTTTCACTATATCATTATTTTCAATATATATTTTAAAAACTTCCCTAATAGAATGATGTTTTAAATAGAGCATGTGAATTTAAGTACTAGTCTATGGCCACACCATCCTGAACACGCCCAATTTCATCTAAATTTAAGTACTATATACTATACTGCAGTGTATAATTAAATCAAAGATCTAGTTTTGTGCCTCTTTCTGAATTCAGATTTTCTTGGACAAAGAACTTGAATTCATGGAAAATTTGATTTTAGTAAGATAAACTTACTAAAAAGATTTCTATTTTTTTTTTTTAAAGAAGGCTTTTATTTTGAAATAATTGTTTACTATAGAGTTGGAAAGACAGTTCACATATACTCCACACCCAACTCCCTTTGTTAGCATCTTATACCATCGTACCTTGGTTCTCAGCTTCTCAGACTCACCAAATTTGGTACTAGACACATTTTGATGTGAAAATTTTGTCTTGGTACTCATTGCACTTCCCAGAACCAATTAACAACGAGCACCAAGGTACCATTGTATAAACAGCATATATTTATGCACACTAAGAAATTAACATTGATATAACATTATTAAGGCAACTATGGACTATATTCACATTTCTCTAGTTTTTTCACTAATGCCACTTTTTTATTCCAAGAACTAATCCAGAACACCATGTATCATTTGGATATTTAGAGATTTTGGGTTCTTTTCACCTGTTTTTCTATATTTTTAATAATACCTATATTGTTTTTGATAATTATTCAGAAATTATACCTTTTAAATATGAAGAGACTATTATCTGTAAAGTATATGTCAAGTTTTCACCTGCATGTCTTACATATACATGTATAATTTTAGTCAATATAAAGTTGCTAAGTAGATTTCTATAATGGTATGAAAATGAAAAGCAAAATGAATCAGAATTGAGGTGTTAAACTACTTAAGTATTTATTTAAGTCTTGGATTTTTTTCAACAGAATTTTAATCTGAAGGTTATTCTGCCAGGTTTAAAAGAAGACTCACAGATTTTGAAAATTAGATTACTACCAGGTAATATTTTTTTAGAAATGTTACTAATATTTACTTTTTAAATAATACTCTTATGATAATGTATAATGATACTTTAAAATCTGTAATATCTTTTGTTTTCATTATGGTACATGTCTTAAAAATACTTTTGAATGTCAAACATAGCACTGACAGAAATGACCAATTAAAAAACAGGAAAATATTGAGGGAGACTTTAGTGAAGTTCTAAAAGTAACCTTAAGAGAAAAATTTGAATATTGAAAATGTATTGAGGAACTATTCTTAGGGATATACTTATTAGGCTTACATTAGAACTAGGTCAGTTTTTTACCTTTTCTGACATAATTAACTTTTTCATATTTTAAGAAGAAAACTTCTCATGCATTTATGAAAATAAAGTTACATTAAAGTTACACAGGGTAGAAAATGCTGGCTAATTTGAGAGGCAGTCGGTCTATTGTAGAGATTCAAAGAGTATATTGTGTACTTAGCCATTCTGGGTTTTAATCTAAGCTGACACGTAGGAGCTAGATAAACTTGTTCTGTGCATCAGTTTTCTCTTATATAAAATGAGATACTATATTTACTTCCAGAGTTGTTGTGAGGATTGAATGAGTTATATAGTCAACCCTTCCTTTGCACAGTCCATGGTAACTGAATGGAGGACACAGTTCCATTATGCATGAGGTGTTATCAACACAGTACTGTGCAAAGTGAAGACTGCATGTGTTTGTAAAACACCTAGAACAGTACTTGGGATGTAATTTTTGTCTCTGAAAATAGTAGTAACATGATTATATATTTGTCCATATGTTTGTGCTGGTTTTAAGTGAAGAGAAACTTAAGTTTTTCACAAATTAAACTAGTTTGTAGTTTCCCTCAAGCATCAACTAATAAATGGATATAAAAACTGACATATTGGTAGACGTATAATTTAAAAAATCATTACATATTTCTAAACACTTCCAATGTTTTTATTTTAAGTCAGCTAAAAGTAGGGATTGGAATAGTGAAATTCTTAATTGCCAGATATTTCTGACAATTGTTTGAAATTTGAGCATATGAAAGTGGGAACATGGGAAGTAGCAAGGTGTAGGAGGTTTCAAATTACAAATCAGGACTTAAACCTGAGACTCTCACTCACTAGCCATGTGACCTGGACAAGATGCTTTATCTCTTTGGATCTGAGTTTTTTTATCTATAAAAGAGGAACAATAATATTATCTTTTTTATTAGGATTATTGTGAGGATTATATGAGAACAGTGCTTAAAAGTTAAAGCTTAAAATTTAATTTAAAACTTAACATGTTGCCTGGCATATAGTGTTATTAAAAATAGTAACTAATAATATTATAAAGTAAAATAAATGTTTTTAGTAACAGTTCTTTGTAAATTTGTTATCAGCATTTAGCATAAATTGCATTTTAAAATATCAATGTTTTTAAAGCACAAGTCATGTTGCTACAGAAGTGTAAACCCTCTTTTATCAATCTTAGAGAAATCTTTGTTGTTACTTGCTTATGACATTAAAGTGGTAGGCAAGCTAACACATTACCTCGTTGTGATATTAGATAACTTGATCCTTTTAACATTGTTATTTAAAACAGTTGTGTAGTTACTTGTGCCTGAGAAATCAGTCATTGTGTAAAATTAAAGTTAGTAAATTAAAATGTAGTTGAATAAATTTTTACTTTTCTTCCTGAATACTTTTTTCCAGGATCTTTTTAGGATTTTATTTGTATAGGTGATTTCTGGCATGAGTTATCATTGTCATAGCTTGTTGCATAAAACTAAGTCTAGACATCAAACATTTTTATATAATTGAGACAACTCTGGTCATATATAGAATCTCTGCATTTGGAGAATATAAATGATAAAACATGGATATTTATTTTCTTTTTTCTCAGCATTATTTATAAAATATTAAAACTTGAAATGCTAAAAAGAAATGTTTTTTTGCTACTTTGATATTTCAGTCTTAGAAACTTGAATCTGTATTTCATTTTATAATTTCCTGGTAGGTCCCCCTCATCAATTGAAAGTGAAACCTGATTCTGAAATTTTAGTTATAGAAAATGGAACAGCTTTCCCATTTCAGGTGGAAGTTTTGGATGAATCAAACAATATAACAGCACAGCCAAAATTAATTGTTCATTGTAAGGTAAGCTACTATAAGGTAAAGAATATGTATATTTTATTTTGAGTCCTATTGTATTATATAGAAATGAATGTATCTTTAAGCTGCTTTATAGTAAGCCTTATAGAGAATCTAGGTCTTTATTATACCATGGAGAAATTTGTGGGATATCTCATTGCCAGTAGTTTTCAGCATCTCTAAGCCAATAAGATGCCAGCTATACTGAATTTCATAAATAAATTTATGAACTAAAGATTGCTCTCCTCTCCTCTCCTTCCTTGGTTCATTCACCTCATTTCAGATAAAGTATATAACTTATGAATGGAATGATAGAAGTGTCCATCAGGATTGGGAATGGATGAATAAAGATGAGTAAAAAAGACCTTAAAAAGGAAAGGAGGGGAAGCTGGGATGGCTCAGTGGGTTAAGCACTCACTTTGCAGCACCGGGGACCAGGGATCGAATCCTGGCCCCTGCCCGTGCAGAACCATATGCTGAACTGGGAGCTCCCCTAGTTCAGTTCTCTCTCTGTCTCTGTATCT
>PVKE010004340.1:0-65371 GCA_004027555.1 Craseonycteris thonglongyai
CCTAACCCTAACCCTAACCCTAACCCTAACCCTAACCCTAACCCTAACCCTACCCTAACCCTAACCCTACCCTAACCCTAACCCTAACCCTAACCCTAACCCTAACCCTAACCCTAACCCTAACCCTGTGCTCAGTTCTTTCTGGTCATCAAGCCACGTCCTGTCTGGCTGGCACTCTACACACCCCTGCCTGGCTCCCTGCCCCGTGCAGGGGTCTGGGCGCCATTCCTTAGAACTCTGATTTGCCAGCTAATAGTCCCACACTGACTGGAGGGACACGTACGCCCACCATGAAAACACACTAACAGTGGCCGCCACCCTACCGCCGGGCCCCAGCTCACAGCAGCCCCTGTCATCAACCGGAATAAAGCCTCAAGTCACCCCAAGAGCTGATGAGTGGAGGCACGCGGCCCTGGCCAGGAGCCCCCGCAGTGCCGAGAGAGGTGGTGATCCAGACGGAACCAGGTGGAGAGTTCTCAGAATTCTCCTGGGCAAGGACACCCTGTGAGTTTCTACAGAAGACAAGTCCCCGCAGGGATCCAGGAGTGAACAGACCCGGAGTTCCGCGTGGAGCAGGAATATGCTTGATGCTCGAAGCAGGAAGAGGAACGAGAAGAGCAGAAAGAGCAAGATGGCCTGAGGTCGTGTCTCACCAAGCGAACAGAACTGTCGCTTCAGCCTCCGCCTCCCCTCCACTTCGGCAAGCCGCAGAGACGCCCGAGCTGGGAGGAGAGCTCAGCAGCATGAAATTGTAAGGGAGGGAGCTCAGAAAACTACGGCTTTGTGTCACGGACCACGGAACTGGGGTTCCTAGTCGAGTTCAACGGCTCTCTAAGGTTCAAGCGGCCCCAGCTTAAAGGATGTACGCTGTCGCCACCATTTTCCTGAGTACCTACAATGGGCACATTTGGGGTTAACTGTATCCTCAGAACAACCCCGTGAGCTACCGTCTACCTGGTGACGTGGAAACTGAGGTTCGGCGAGGGGAAGCAACTTCCCCTAGAAACCGTTTGCTCAGAGCCGGCGTTCGGGCCAGCTGGGTCCAAAGCTCCGTGCTCTTGCCGCCCTGGCGCATTGGGCTCCAGAAGTCTGGTTCCCTCCACGGACTCTCCCCATTGTCCTTCAGTTTGCTGCTCACCCACATGGGTCTCTGGTGACTGATCAACTGAGTTAGCCCACAGTCTGTCAGTCACTCAACACATTTCTCACAACCGGACCACTTGCCAGGAACTGTGCAAGAGGTGGAAGATTCGGGCCAGAGCAGGTGCCTGGGCAGACGGGCATCTGTGACGCTAGCGGGCGGCACACGGGAGCCCAGCTTCGGCCGTAGGGCAAGTGCAGACACCAGCACGGACGTGCTGGGAGGTTCTGTGGCCAAAATGGGCCACACACGGTCTCCTGAGGCCCAACGGCTGAGCCTGGAGGCCCCGGAAGGACCAGATGGGTTTCCTTTTCTTTCTTTCTCTCTTCCTACTCTACCCCTGTGCCAATCAGGGAAGAACAGGAAGGGCAGCCTCCCTCACAGCCTCCACCCTACCTTAAAGGGGAGGAAGCATCCCCTCACACCTCCATTTTGCTAACAGAGTAACCCATTTTTTTTAGGATTTATTTTATTGTTTTTGACAGAGGCAGAGAGAAGGGGGAGGGCCCGGAGCCGTCTCCATAGTTGTACGTCATCCGTTTTCCACATGGTTTTGTTCCACACAGGTGGGCGGGGGCCGCCAGGAACTGGGCTGGGGTCCTCTCACACGGGAGACACGCCCCAGTCCAGCATGTGGGTCCTCACGGGCCGGGGCCAGGATTTGATCCTCGGTCCCCGGGGCTACAAATCGAGCGCTTAACCCGCTGAGCCCTCCCGGCTTCTCCAGAGTAACCCAATGGTGAAGCAAGTTCACCTGGGTCCTTCGGCTGGAAAAATGCCGAGCTGGGATTCAAACCCAGCCCTGCCTACGCCAAAGCCCAGGGGTGATGTCCCCGCCACACCTGCCTCCCTTCCGGCCAGGAGAAGCTGCAGGCTGCCCACCTGAATCAACAGGTGCAGCACGTGTGCCCACAGCCGGCAGCAAGTGCTGCCTGAGACGGTGCCAACCTGCCCTGGCAGGGCCATCCCCGAGCCACAGGATGCGCAGTGGTGCAGTGTCTCGGGGCTCCAGACCACGCTTGTTCCTTCTGCCCCAGAGGACCCCCCACTCCAGCTGCCTCGACTCCCTTTCTCTCCACGCCCCCCTTCCCAACTGGGAGCCAAGCTCCAGCCTCAGGAAAATGTCAGCCAGGCCCGGCCAAGCATATGCCTGTTCCACTGGCCCCAGCTGGGAGCTCCACGTGTCAGGAGGTGGAAGGACCGGTGCCAGGGGCGGAGCGGATGGCATCTCATCAGCCCGGCACAACGCTGAGAACCCTCAAGCCCGCTCTTGGCTTCCTCTCTGCAGCAGGGCTACCCACACGCCTTCATCCTCCGTGCCCACGGCCGTGCACCCAGCCCGCGATCATGCCAACCCCTGAGCTGGCAGCAACACGGCCTCTCTGCCACCTGCCTGTTGTCACTCTGCACTGAGCATGGCTGGCCTTCCAGGGGCAGCGATCCCAGGCTCCCGGCTTCCAATCTGCTCTGGGCGGCTGGCAGGGGCTGGGCGGGGCTGGGGGAGGCCGCCCTTCCCTGCTCCCACCCACGCCTTGCCCGAGGCCTGGATGTTGGAACAAGTGCTGGGGACCCGGATGGAGATCGCTGCCATCTAATTAGACGTGCACACGACCGTAGCCGAAAGCGTTTGACTGTCTCCCGCGGTCGCGGGCAGATCCGATGCAATGGTGTGCGGGTTCGACGACCCCTCCAGCGGGGTAACGGCTGACGAGACGGCCTGCTGACACCCACACAGTCACCGGCAGGCTGTGGTCCCTCAGCAGAGGGTTCTTCAGCTACGGGAAGAGAGCTGGCTGGGGCCGCCGCCGGTGCTAGAAGCCCCCCGGGCCTACGGCTCTTGGCCTGTCCCTAACCCGTCCCACCAGCCACAACATACGGAAGCCCCTGAGCTACACTAGGCTGGAAGCACGGGGACTGCGTTTTCCAAAAACTGCCTTCCGAGTGTGCTCCTGGAACACTCCGTTCACGTCGATGATCACGAAGAAACCCCGCGTCCTCCGGAGACTCTCACCTCATCTGGAAGGAAACGTCAAATGACGGAGCTGGGGACCTTTTCTGGAGGATCCCTAGAGACCATGAAAGGACACAGCCCTGGCCGGAGAGGAGGGGTGCTCACAGAGAAGGTGACCTCATGAGATCTCACGTCTGTGCGAATTCCAAGGACAGTCGTAGCAAATCCTCTCATGCTTTGCTGCTGACCAGGCGGAGAGTTCCAGGTGGAAAAGAAAGAGATCGATTCAGGCAGAGAGAGAGGGACAGAGAGAGAGACAGAGAGAGAGAGGGAGGGAGGGAGAGGAAGAAGCCCAGCCACACTGCGCTGTGCTCACGGAGGCTGCCCCACACTGGCTTTGGATCCGGGCTCAGCTTGCGGATCAGATGTAGGGTAAGAACAAGGCAACGTCAACACCGCTTCCCATTTCCCCTCCAGCCACCTTTCCCTCTTCCCTGCTTCTCCGGGCCCCTCGCGACCCCAGGGCAGGTGGGCGTGTGGGATGGTAGCTCATCACAGGAGGGCTGACACCTTGCAGGGGGTACAGAGAGAACAGACACCCGGGGGTGTTTAGAGGAGGTGGCAGCTGATCACAGAGGTCTCCTCGCTGTCCAAGCGCGTTTTGTCGGCAGCTCACTCAGCAGAGCAGAGCGGGGACTCACTCAAACCCCACGGGTGTGCTGGAGAGATGGGCGCTCCCTCCGTCCCACAGGGGCTGGGCCCTGAGCTTAGCCACACCCCAGCTGCTCCCCGGGGGAGGGGGTGCAGCAAAGAGGGCTCGGGCCCCCTTTGAAGCTCATCCTGGGACTGAACAAGAGCTTCCTCTCCCCGGAGGGAAATGGAGGCAGCAAGCTGTGAGGTGCCCAGAAATCACGTCCCCTGAAAACAGGGGTGGCACCCTGGCCCGGGGAGGGGTCCATGGGGGACGTGACCTTCTGCATCGCCCTAACGTTTCCAGGGCTCCGCACAGACAGCAACATAGCCCTGTGACCTTGAAACGCCACCCCATCTCTCTGAACTTCAGCCTCATTATCCGCCAAGCCAGGATCATTCCATGTGGTATTAAATCTAAGCTACCACTGATCGTCGGACCCCCGCTCTCTGATTGGCCACGAAGAAAATAAATGCTACCATTAAGCTATGGCATGCCATCCGTTCCGAGGCCCATCCTGATGTCACAGATGTTAAAACGAGAAAAAAACAATGTCCGGGTGCAAGTTGATGAAATGCAGTCATAGGAATTCTAACCGCACGCGGTTGGGAGAGAAGCGAGTGAGCGAGCCAACGTCAAGCTGTCTGGACGCTATGGAACCCGGGAAACGCGAGAGGTGCTGCCGGTTAGAATGTCGATGGTGGGAAGGAGCTTGATGGCCTAGAAGCTTCGGGTGGGGGGACAACATACCTCCTGTCACAGTGCCGTGTGTGACAACTGTGAGATGCTGGGAAACCGTTCTAAGGGAGGCAGTAGAGTCAGACACTAAAGCACCTGAGTCAGTTAGAAGACACCGCCATGGCTTCTCTTTGCAGAAATAGTTTTAAACAGAAAAGAGCCCAGTCTGCCTACAGTAGGCTGAATATTGACTTGTCCTCAGAGTAGCCCAATGACAAGGGAGCTCTCTTATTCCTGAGTGTTTCAGGTCTTTGGGAAATCTGAGTTGCCCTTGGTATGGAAGACGTAGAGAAGAGTCTGACAGGCTGACCCTCAGAGAACACGCTTGTCCTAAACTCTTATTTTATAGAGGCTCAGAGAGGGAGAGTGATTTGCCCGAAGTCACACAGCCAGCCCTGGGTAGACAGACCTAGAGCTAGAAGCCAAGGTTTGTGATTCAAACATATTTTACATTTTTCACTCTGCTGTCCCATCAACCTCAGTGACCTCATGCATCAAGATACCCAGAGCTCCGTCTATGCACCTAGAAGGCTTAGGCATATTTCTCTGAAGTTTACAGCTACATTTGCCTGGAGAAAATCCAACACGTGACTTACATCTTGCCCTCCAACGATTCCCAAAGGCACGTCCAATAGGCACCCATCCTGAATTCAAGCCACTGTGACTTAAGATCCTTTCCTGTTCTCTTCAACCAAATCACCTCCCCCAAGTCTACCCAACACACAAGTTCTGGAACGCTCACTGTTTACACAGGGCGACTGGATGCTTGGGAGTCCCTGGCTGGAGCAATCTCATGAAGACCAGCCCGGCTAAGAATGTTTACTTTGCATGTGCCTGGATCATGTACAAGAATAGTTCAGGGGTGTCCTCATAACTTGCTCTTGTTTCCCACGGTCCCTTTATCATTTTCTCAGCAGAGGGTCAATGGTCCCTCTGCCCGTGGTCAGAATCTTGGTCCTGGGCGTGCTCCGTAGCTTGGTGGCGGTGATGGGTAGAGGACCCCAAGATTGCTGTCAGGTCTGCTCCCCACCCCTCCACTTCCCCCAGCCCCTGGTTGAAAGCTTATCTTTGGGGGGGGGGGGTGCAGAGAAAGAGACTTTCTTCTCCACAGTCTGGCTTACAATGTAAAATCTGTGTTCTGAGCCCTCTGGCTTTGGCTTTTGATATTTAAAGCCAAGCTTTGAAATTCAAAAATACCCCTTTTTTTTTTCCTCTCAAGCACCTTGCCCTCAGAATTGAAATCCGTGTCTCTCAGTGCTGATGCCTCTACAATAGACTCACAAACGGCTACTTAGGAGCTCCAAAGCCAAGAAGGGGACTCTTTGTTCTCTCTCACGGTCCCCACCCCAAGGGCCCTGCGGGGGCCGCTCCTGTAAAGGTGAGGCCGAGAAGGGAAGCGCTCGAGGAACTGGACAGACACCGCATTTAATATCAAAATCGCACTGCACGACATTTATAAAATGCTGAGCTGTGTTTCCCCAAGGCTCAGCGAGGTGTGGGTCTCGTGGCTCGTTCCAGCCAAAGCATTACGAAGGCGGACGTGCGTGCCTGTAGAATACAGACCGGCCCCGACACGCGACGGTGTGACTTGCGTTCTTCCACTTCTGTGACGCGCAAAAGCCAGATGCGTTCTGCGGAAGCCCTACTTTCAATTTTGACTGTGGATCTTTTCCTAGGCTAGTGGTACTGTGTTGTTGGCACGTGTAAGGTAGGCTGGGCTGAGCTGGGATTTGGGGTAGCTTCTGTGGAGTCAATGCATTTTCAACTAACAATACAAATTAGGGCGGGGACCCCAAAACACAAATTTATTTATAAAAAATTGTGTATTTATTCTTACATGTTTAAACTCGGTCACCTTCAAAGTCCTCTCTGTTGGGTGCAACCAATACACCTATACTAGGGTGACCAGACGTCCCGCTTTTGGCAGGACAGTCCCAATGTTTAACAATTGGTCCCGCGTCCCGCGGCATTTTAAAAAAGTCCCGATGTTTGGAAAGAATGCACGACAAGCTAGGGAACGGCGGGAGATAGACCCAATTTTTAATCAAGAACCCCCTCCCCCACCGGTCAATGGTGTCCCGCTTTACCAATGTTACAATCTGGTCACCTTAGTCTATACATATGCTCTTTCCGCAACTCGAAAGTGTTCAAACTCGTCGATTTTGATGCCCATTAGTGCTTCTGCCATTTTTTGTTTCCTCTCTTCCACGTCGGCAGAATGTTTCCCTTTGAGGGCTCATTTCATCCAGGGAAACAAAAACACAGGGTCGCTCAGGTCAAGTTTAGGTAAATAGGGAAGGTGGGCACGGGGGCCGTATTTGGCCAAAATCTGCTGAACACTCAGGGCGGTGTGGGCAGGTGCGGTGTCATGCCGCACGCTGCTGGTGTAAATCACCCGTCATGAAATGGGCATATGTGTTAAAAGTCTCCAAAAATCCACTGAAGCCAAACGCAGCCTCTCACACCAACACCAGCTGGAACACGGAGGCAGATGGGTTCCCAGAACTCTCACCTCGCGGACGGAAGCCTGAGCTACCAGGAGCCCACCCACCAGAAGTCAATTGCAGAGTTTTTCGGGGTCCCCCCTCATATAGAAGACTTTCCATTAAAGGGAACTCAAGCAACCGGGTCACGAAGCGTCTACTTACACTTATCCGGCCTCTGCCAATCCCCATGGGTGCCGGTTAACTGAGAGTCTACTGTACCACTCAGTAGTGAAAAGGAGTGGACGACGGATCCATTGGATACCATGAGCCTCATGCTGAGTGAAAGAAGCATCTGATGAAAGAGGACCCCAGAGGCCCCTGGCCTTTCCCACCACGTGAGGACACAAGACAGTGGCTATGAACCAGGAAGGAGGCCATCGTCACACAGAATCTGCAGGCACCTTGGCCTTGGACTTCCCAGCCCCCAGCACTGTGAGATGAAATGATTGTTGTTTGAGCCGCCCTGGGGCACGTGTGTGACAGTATCCTGAGCAGATTAAGACACCACCCAGAGCTGATGACTTCACCTACAAGGAACCCAAAGCCCAAGCAAGGGAAGGCCCCAGCCATCAGCGGGACCCACCGGGCTCTTCATCACCGATACTCACTGATGAGGGAGCCCAACGTACCGGCTCGGGCAAGGCTCGCCTCTGCCCAGTCCCTGCACATGTAGGAACAGACGTGCACGTGCGCATGTGTACGTGCACGCTGCGGTGCCTGCACGCTTGCAAATAAAGGCCCTTGGTCTGCTTCCAGGCAAACCTGAGTTTCCATTGCTTGTTGACTAAATCATTGCGTGGCTTATCGGCCTCCTTGGTGGACAAAGGAGTTGGAGGCCAGAGGTTCGCCCTCTAAATTAAGCTAGAGGACAACGAATCTTAAACAAAGATACTTTAAGAACTCCTGCAAAGATCCTGCGAGCTTTGGGAGCCACGGCCTGGGGGCTGTTCCGGTCAAGGGTCCGGCGTTTGGCCGAGTGCTGATGCTTTCTGTCCCCAGCAGGAGCAGACGTAAGGAGGAGGAAGAGGGAAAAGGAAGTCAGACCCTCTGAGATAGCTGTCCACCTCCCCAGTTGTCAGGTTTTCACGTGGCGTTTGGAAAAGTGTAAACTCCCACCCCCGTCACCCTCATTTAATAGAACTCCCAAAATTCCTGCTAATCGCCAACAACAATGGATGCTGGTGCACGGTGTTTGGGGACCGCACAGAGCACCGCGTCTTTCTCTTGGGGTGTTTGTCAGCAGTAGCTGCCCCGTGGATCAGCAGCATTGTTCGTGCTAAACAGCAGACCAAGGCTGCGTGGAGCTGCAGGTGGGGTGCTGCACGAATCCGCCGTGCGGCATCGTCTGCTCACGGGGACAGCTCTCCAGCGGACCCTGGAGGAAGGCGGCCCTGAGTCGCGTTTGCAGCAGGCACCCTGTGACTGGGGGGCAATGCCGCCGGCCCTACCCAGAGCTGCAGACTCACCTCCACGGCCGTGGGTCCTCTTCTCAGACAGGGATGCTGGGAACGCAAAGACGGTCACGGGGCCAGCCCCTCCCAGCCGTGTCTGTGACGTGCCTGCTGGGCTGGACTTGGTTTGGGGTACAAAGGGATCCTGGGTGTGATGGAGGCAAACTGAGTAGCTGAGGGCTCTCCAGCATCGGTCCCGAGCCGCAACTGCGTCCCGATGCGGAGGGAAGGGCCGGGAAGAACACCTTTTTCACCGCCCTGTCCCCCAGAACCCAGCCAGTACTAGATGCAAAAGGGCACATGCGACA
This sequence comes from Craseonycteris thonglongyai, assembly GCA_004027555.1. Classification (NCBI taxonomy): domain Eukaryota; kingdom Metazoa; phylum Chordata; class Mammalia; order Chiroptera; family Craseonycteridae; genus Craseonycteris; species Craseonycteris thonglongyai. The sequence continues at coordinate 8,767 of PVKE010004340.1, forward strand.
AGATAATCGAGGGAATGAATGAATGAATTCAAGTGACCCTGGCAGTCCGTAGGTGAGTGTGTGCCCTCCTGTCACCTTGTGTCTCCTCCCTGGTCACAGTGACACAGCCAAAGCCACACCCAGGACATCTCCTCGGAAGGAAGGCCACGCTGCCCACGTGAATTCACCGATAAGCTCTCTCCCCGGGAAGCCGCCGCTGTGCACCCCCTTTCTGGGGACAGGAACCTCTCCGCTCCATCACTACCCAGAGCTGCTGCTCCCTGTCCCCGCTCACACAGGCCGGCTGTCTGTCCCGCCTCTCAGCAACGCCTGCGAGTATGTCCCGGGCCTGTTTGCAAGTCCCAATGGCATTCCTGGCCATCTCCTGGGGATGTGAATATTCCAGCAAGACCCCCAGAGCCACGCTGGGGCCCCCGGCGGGGGGAGCTGGGTGTGGTCCTGCCTCTGTCCTCGCACATGGAGGCACCTGGCGCAGAAATGCCCAGAAAACACACACGTAGAAATTAGGCAGAAACCTAGGCTAACGCTGAGATGCGACCCCTCTGCTGGGGACCACCCAGGGCACACTGGCCTTGCGGCCATCCACTGGCTGGGACAGAGGTTGGAGAGCCCGGTCAGGCCACAGGGGCAAGGACACAGCCCTGCTCTGCTCGACGAGACGCCTACCCACCAACGTCCACGCCGCCGTGGCCCGGGAGCTCCCGGGGTGTCACGGGCAATGCAGCTCACAAAGGAGCTTCCCCGATGCTCCAGGAGCTGAATGTCAGCTCAGGTCTTTGTCGTGGGCCCGCCTGCTCTTGCTTCCTGCGGCCACTGCTCAGCGAGCACCTGCTACGAGGCGGGGGCCATGCCGGTTCGGTTCTTTGCACATTCCCAGCACCCAGTGCGGTGCCGGGCACACAGCAGCGGGTGGAGGGGCTGGGGGTGGGGGCAGAACCAAGCAGAAGGCGGAAGGCTGTCCCGGGGACACAGCACCATGGATGGAGGTGGGAGGGAAGCAGAAGCATAGGAGAGGGTAGAGGCGGGTCTGCCGGTCAAGGCAGGAGGAGCGGGCCTCCCGGAAGGGCAGGGATGAGGCCCACGAGACCTGGGGCTCAGGAGGTTTGAATAGACCTGCAGGTAGGAAGGGCTCCGGTAGCCTTGCTGTAGAGGACAGCGACCTCAGAGGTCACTCCCGGGACCAGGCTATACTGTGAGCTCGCCTGGTCCCCAGCACCATGCTGGGTGGCTTGTGGGACACAGAGTATTGGACCTGTCCCTGCCTCCCTGATTGGCCAACGACACGTAGGTGAGTCTCACGTCTATGCCTCACTTCTCGGGGTTCGTAGGGAATGAGTGTGTAGGGAGTGGCTCGACTGGGAGGCACCCCTCAGGAGAACAGGGTGCAGGAAGGAAGACAGGAGGGAGGGCTGGGCAGCCCCATGGAGACCATCGGCTTCATTCTTCTGGGCCTCAGTTTCCTCATCTGTACAATGGAGCACCTTGCACGCTGGGCTCTCTAGGGGGCTGCGTCAAAGGCACTTTCCCCACCTCGTCCTCCAGGAGCTGCGAGAAACAGCCCTCGTGTCCTCTCTCTCGGCACAGAAATAACCCGGGCCGCGATTTACTGCCAAGCAGAGGGAGAAAGGAAGCCAGGATGGTATCTTCCAGGCAGCTGGGGACGGCTTCCAAGAGCCCCCACCCCACCGTAATCCTCCTACCGCACCCCAAAGAAATCAGGGAGACAGGTTTCCCGGGCGCTCCCCGACCCGTCTAATGGGTTTCAGATGGGATCATCCGCACAGCAACGAGGAATCCAATCTCTCCCCTCGTTCAGCCAAATGGAGGCAGCAGGGGACTCGCGGCTGAGCCTCTAGCTTCTGGCGGGCGACATGGAGGAGGAAAATGGAAACAGATTACAGTCCGTCTGAGAGCCAAATAACAAACAGGTGCCCCGGAGGGGAATTTGCTCTATTGATGTTTGGGAAGAGACCCACTGATTTCCTTGTCCGCTCGGCCCCGCCGCTTTAATTGCGGACTCGGGCGCTAGTTAGAGGCAACGGGAGAATGAAGTGAGAGGCCGTGCCTAGCGTTGAGGAGGCACCTGCCGTGCCCACGCGTGCACACACACCCTCGGGGGCCGAACGGTTCTCCCGGCCATCCAGGGCGGCTGTCTGCTGGGACCGGCCCTGGACCAGACTCAGTTCATCTTTGCAGGGAGTGACAGACACTCTAGGCCTGCAGGCAGGTAAACTGCACAGGAAAGAAGCAGCCCCTGGGCCTGGCAGCGGGGGCACTGGGGCCTCGGGACACTGGGTCCCGTAGGGAGGAGCTGGGCTCAGGCAGCAAGAAGGGCTGTGGACTCGCAGCGAGGCCCAGGAGAGACAACGGGAGCTTAACAAGGACCCTCCTAAAAATCTCAGCTCTGCGGAAGCCAGGATAGCTCAGTGGGCTCTGAACACTCATCTTGCAGCCCCGGGGTCCAAGGATCGAATCCTGACCCCAGCCGTGAAGACCCCTATGCTGAACTGAGGTGTGCTTCCCATGCAGGAGGCCCCCAGTTTGGTTCTCACTGAGACAAGCTCCATGCGGGAGGCCCCCCGGCCTGGTTTCTGCGCTGAGCAGCCCCATGCCCACCTGTGGAATAAAACTATATTGAAAACCAATGATGTGCAACTATGGAGACTGCTCTGGGCTCTCCCCCTTCTCTCTCTCTCTCTCTCTCTCTCTCTCTCTCTCTCTCTGTCAAAACCAAGAAAATTATGTTTCTTTAAAAAAAAAATCTCAGCTCTGGATCCAAGTGCATGGAAGGGAAAATGAAGCAAAACCACAAAGGACGTCACACAGTCCAGAGGAAAGGGGGGATAGGTAGGGCCCCAGTGTTGCTGTGTTATCCTCAGGACCACAGCCCATGACTAATGACCCCGGGTGGGAGATTCTCGTGACACTGTAAGTATACGGAACCGGCCTTGGTCTATCTTGACGACAGAACAGATCAATAATTCCCTGGTCAGTAAAAGATCAAAGCAACTGCTAGAACAGTGGCCTGAAAGAGCAAAACCTCTGATGTTTGTGTGGAAGCTACGCCAACACTGCGCATCAGCTGCTGGATGGGACAAATGTAGGTTCCCGTGCTCTTGTCCCCAAAAGGCAGAACTTTTAGGAAAGCAGAACATATCAAACATCAGGGCAAAGGGACCCAGGAACAGAGCTGGGGGTCACAGTGCAGCTGACAACACCACGCAGCCACCCACTCACCTGCCACCCAGAACCTAACGATGTGGAGGCAGCTGTGAAAGCCAACAGAAGCGCCCGCAGCTAAGCTTCCGAGAGGGACCTGGAGGGACGCCAAGATCCGAGCGAATGAACAAGACCCCGTGTCCCATCCGGGTGACAGGGACACCTCCCCAGGAGAACTGGGCATGAGCGCCCTGCGCTGCACCCATAGGGGACAGTGTCAGGCTGGGATCCTGCGAAAGGAGCAATCGGCGTCTAAAATTAAGGGTCAGGGTTCTTTCTTCTGTTGGGGCCACGAGGACCCATCTCGGCTGCCATCACTTGTATCTGTCCCAGTTCCTCTGGTCTGACACACGTCCCTGTGACATTCTGTGCCTGCCATTGAGTGTAGGGCCTCGCTCAGTGTCTGAAACCTTGGGTGCGAACTACACATAACTACGCAGCAGGGAGATGGAGAATTATTAACCTTCCTATTCACTGAACACTCACCCCCATGTACAACCCTCGGAACGGGGCTTTTCAAATACATTCGCTTATCTGGCCCTCATCACCGTCCCGTGAGCTCGGCTCTGTTTCTAGTCCTCGTTTTTAAAGCCAAGGCAACTGAGGCTCTGAAAAGGTCAGTAACTTGCCAAGGGCGGCACGTGGGCCATGCTCGACTCACAGAGCACCATCCATGGAAGAGAGACGGAATAAACCCTTGACACGTGGAAGAGTGAATTAAATGCTCAACTTCGTCTGCAGCGACTCAACCTCCTCCCCGGGCCCTGCAGCCAAAATCCCAGCCGCCTAAGCGACTTGTTTGTTCCATAAATCCTTCTTGAGTACCGACCCAATTTTGTCCCCTGCTGTGAGGGGTACCAGAGAGCAGCCACTGGGAAAGTTTAGGGAAACATTCAACTCATAAAAAGTGAACAGCATTTAACGTTAACTTGAATTCGTTTCAAGGTTATCTGTTTCCACTTTTAGCTCATTAAATGTTAGTGAAATGGTGCGGAACAAGTAGACGGAGGAACGTGGCAGAGAGAACAATAGATTCCAAGTCAGGGGCCCTGGCTTCCAAAACCTTACCAGCCCGCTCAGTGCGTGAGCAGAGAGGTGACACGGGACCTCTGGTGTCTCACTTGAGACCGCGTCTCTGTCACCATCACGTGGCGTGAGCATTCACAGGGTCAAAACGTGCAGCCGCAAGACTTGCATAAATCTTCACGCTCCAGAAACACATGAGACGGTGAGCTTCTTTTGAAGGTTGAAAATTAGTCCATTGGCAGTATTTAAATTTTTTTTTTTTTTTTGAAAGCCATAATGGGCAATTTGCCCATAAGCTCATAAATTTGCCTGAAACTTTCCCTGAAAACAATTTGTTCTTTCCACATAATTTGCAGAATGACAGTGGAACAAGGTGGCTCGACTCCCCCCGTCAAGGGATTTTTAATTTGATGGCAGCAGACAAGGGAAGCCATGTGAGTGGGGCAGGCCAGTGACTCGGCTCAGTGCCGAGAACCACGTGGCAGGTTTGCGTCGCACCTCCAGCAATGTTCACGCCTGTGGCATCTCACGGAAACCGGGGGCCTCTCTTTCCAGTCTGGGCGGACAACCTCCCCAAGGTCTAAGTGGTGTCTGCACACTCTTTCCCCCGCCCCCCCGCACCTCCTGCGGCACCCCGGGGACGCAATGGTGGGGACGCTGACCACCCCGACGTGACTACGAAAGAAGGCTTCCCGGGCCCCGGTGAAGCGTCACCGTACCAGGAACCGCTAACATCACGCTCAGGTCTGAGCTTTGATCAGATTGTGGGGGGTGGAGCGAAGAGAAGTGGTTGTCACAGGTCAGCTGAGCCCCCCACCTCAGGGTTGGCACCTGGGATTCTTTTTTTTTTTTATATCTTTTTATATTTATAGAGAGTAATTATTTTATCTTCAGTGCATATTCATTTCTATTTTACTTTTGACAGATAGAGAGAGAGACAGAGACAGAGACAGCTAGAGAACCGAACTGTGGGAACTCCCCAGCTCAGCATGTGGGTCCTGCCTGGGCCGGAGCCGGGATTCGATCCTCGGTCCTCATGGCCTCAAAGCGAGCGCTCAACCCGCTGAGCCGTCCCGGCTTTCCCTGTGATTCTTATCCTAGACATTAAGGGGGAGGAGGAGAGATTGCTGAAAGGTGGAGGTCCAGAAGCGCAGGAATCCCGGGCTTCCGGAATCCTGGAAGCACAGACTCGAAGAGTGAGGAGGTCCCGTGGCCGGCGAGGGGAGAGACGGGGGAAGACACCAAAGAACTTGCAAATGGGGAGAAGGAAAACTGAATTTGCTCGTGGGCAAGCTCACTCGTTCCGTGGACAAAGGCTGGTCTTGTCAGCCTGCATTAGACTCCCCAGCAAAGCCATCTGCTAAGGGGCAGGGGCGAGGGTCCTCGGGAACTTGTTAAAAATGGCAATCCCGGGGCCCACCCCCCAGAGATAGAGTCAGGATCGCTCTCCAGGTGGTTCTTTGGGAGATGTCCCAAGACCACAGTCTAAGAAATTGAATTAGAAGCTTCCACAAGTTTGGGGGTCACCGTGGACAAGCCAGATTTGTAGAGGTACCAGGAGGCACCCTTCATAGACAGCCTAGGCATGTGTAGGGGGGCAGGAAAGTGGGGCTCGCCCATTATTGGGATGAACAAGGACATAGCAGGGGGAGGAAGTGGAGTGATCACAGAAATCCCTGGGGGTTGCAGATACCCGACTCTCATCTCCAAGATCCGTTGCACACCCCCACTTCTGACCTCATCTTTCAACCTTCCCCAACCCCTAATAGCCCACCTTGGGGTTCCAGGGGCTAGACTCCCCAAGGTTTCTGGGATTCCTTCAGCCCTGATGCTTAATTACAATTACACTTAAAGCATATCAACCATCAGATCTGTTCGAAGGAGGAGGCATTTGCATGCTAACGCCTGAGGTTGGCGATGAACATCACAGCGTTCAGAGCGATGTCACGCCTTTTACGAGCCCCGCCTTCCTCCAAGGGCGGTCCACACACCGCCAGCTTCAGCCCAGCTGGGACCGTGTCAGATGGTAGGTGTCAGGCCAGACCTGCTGTCCCCATATCACCCAAAGGGCCAGGCCACTGCAGGCTGGCCTTCCAACGTGCACTGCGTGGATCCTGAAGAAAACTAACTTGGGAACTTGCTATCATAAATATATATATATATGGGGGAGCCGGGATGGCTCAGCGGGTTAAGCGCTCACTTTGCAGCCCCGGAGCCTGAGGATCGAATCCCGGCCCCGGCCCATGTGGACCCATGTGCTGAACTGGGCTGTGCCCCCAGTTCAGTTCTTGCCGGGGCCTATGCAAAGGATCCTGGCCCAGTTCCTGCCCTGCGCAGCCCCGCGCCCACCTGTGGAGTGAAACTATATGGAAAACTAATGTCACCTATGGAGACTGCTCTGGGCCCTCCCCCTTCTCTGTGTCTCTCTCTGTCTGCCAAAAAGAACAATAAACATAAACCTTAATAAATAAATATATATACCTGGTCTCTGTTCCTGGCACAGAGCTTCGAAACCCCTTGGGGTTTTCTGACAGGGACGTCTTTTGTTGTTCACAAGACATTGTTCATTGGCCTGAGTTTAGGCCAAGGGTGGGCCCTTCGAGATTTTCGAAGTCAGGGCTGGCCACTCCAGAAAGACCAGGAACCGATGAGAGAGCAGGAACTTCAGCCCCACTTTGCAGCCTCTGGGGCGGGAAATAGACTGGCGGTGGAGTCCAGTGACATGGGCAGGGACTGAATCACCCACGCCTACATAGGACACTCGGGTAAAAACTCACCGCACGAAACCCAGTGGAACTTTCCGGTTGGTGAAAACGTTGATGGGCCAGGAGGGTGACTCGACCCGATTCCGTCAGCAGAGAGCATGGAGGGTCCACACCACCCCTCCCCGAGGCCGTGTGGCTGTCCCTGTCTCATACCTGGCCTTTGTCACAAAACCGTAAGGACAGCCCTTCCAGGGAATTCTGTGAGTTCTAGAAAATTGTCGAACCCGAATTTGCAGCCAAGTCAGACAGAAGCGCAGGCGGGATAGGGGTCCTGTTTGTCACTGTCACCTGAGGTAAGGCCAGGCTTGTCGGGGACCTTGGCCTTTAACTGGGAGGACCTGATGCTCACTCCAAATAGGCTCAGCATTGACTTGAATTGCGGGTCATTCCATTGTTGTCAGAGAATTGGTGTCGGAACACAGAAACCAGAGCGGTGTGTAAGCCAAACGACAACGGCAATGTACCGTCAACGTCCCCATTTCATAGTAGGGACAGGGAGGGGAGAGCCCTTCCATGGACTCGGGTCCCTGGCCCCAGATCATGGCGCTTTCCCCTCGGACACAGCTGCCTCGTGGTCCATCGTGCTCCCAAGTTGGTGGTAACATCACAAAGCTGGGGGCTAGAACCTGCCTTAGGGGGTGGGCGAGGTCACCTAATTCAGGGGCACCTACCTGGGAGGTAAGGAAAAGGGCGGAGGCCCTTCACCCTCTGAACGTTTCAGTCACGCCTTTCTGACTGTGTGCGGCATGTGCGGTCCTCAAAGATTAGTAACCGTGACAGCCCACAACATTACAGGCGACCTGAAGCCATCTGATGATCATAAAAGTACAATAAAAACAGTGAACAGCCCCGCAGCTCCCTCTAACGTCCTGGCACCTTTATCACGTAAATGCCTCCCGGGCTGCTTCCCACAGACGGCGGACGAACCAGGCGTCCCCACCGTGCTGGACGCTGCGTGCGCACCTCTCATCCTGTATCTCTGCTGCACCCACAGCACCAGGCGAAGCCCCTTCCAGATGCCGCCCCGGGATGCCCGCGGGGCCACCGGACCTCAGACCCGGCCGCTGGAAAGGCACCGGGCCGCTCCTGCCGACCAGACGCGCCCCCGCGGCCCAGAGCCCGCTTCTCCAGCCAGGTGTCCCGGGGAGCCCTGCTGGACTGAGCAATCACGACTTGACCTTCCCTCTGGGTGTCCCCGGCCTGGCTCCCGGTATTAATAAGCACCTTCCAGAGCTGCAAACCCTGCAAACCCACAAGCCCCTGCTCTGCAGGTTAATTCCGAACGCAGCCGAGCTGTGCTCCGACGACCTTTACCTGCTGCCCTGCTAATGGTGATGGGCAGCTCCATTTTCCGTCCCCCTCCCGGTGTCTCCCGGCTCTAAATTGGAAATCTATCCATTTTCAAGGTAAATGGGAAATAGAGACACACAGCACCAGAGCGCACACTCGCTCACACGCGCACACGCACACACACACTGACACGCAGTGGGTGAGACCCGGCTAGACTGGGGCTGCTTCGGGCTGTTTAGTCCTAACGTCCAGATCTGAGAAGAATGCGGTAACCGGATCCGGAGCTGACGCCAGAAGGAAAAACGGGCTCCGAGAACCATGACCGAATGTCTTGCTCCATCCAGAGGGACAATAACAGTAATAAGGAGGGAGCATAATAACAAAACAGTGACATTTATTAAGGGCTTCCTAGTGACCCGTCACTTCCCGAGGATGGTCTCTCTCCATTTTCTCAATACCTCGGTGAAATGAGAATGGTCATGAGCCTCGTTTCATAGAAAAAGAAACTGAGGCTCCCCAAGACCACAGATGCTGCTTAAGGACACACGGGCAGGAAGAGGCTGAGGGATGGGGATAATAAGATCGACCTCCTCAGGCCCCTGGGGGGTCCCGTAAGTGGCGACCATCCTTTGAAAGCTGCAAACCACTGTCAGTCCACCGTGAGTATGATTATGATCGTTAATTCAGTGAACTCCTCGTGCAACCCCATTTCCTGATCACCTACTATGTGCCGGCCCTGTTCTCGACCTGGGGATACAGCGGTGATCAAAACAGATAACTATCCCTGCCTCCCCGGGGCATGCATGTACGTGCGGGAGACAGACAGACAGGAAACAAGCAAAACACAGCGTCTGTCAGATGATGCTTAATGCTGGGCAGACAATAAAGCGGGGGAGGGGGAGGAGGAGTGAGGCAAGGAGGGCTTCACAGAGACGGTGGTATTTGGACAAAGGTCTAAGGGAACGAGGGAGGAGAGCTGGGCCAGAGAATGTGTTCCAAGCCATGAAAGCCAACAAGTGCAAAGGCCCTGAGGTAGAACCAGCAAGGAGGCCAGAGTGGGAGGAGCGAGAGCAAGAGATGAGGCCAGACGGGGGAAGCGGGGAGGGGAGGGCCACCCAAGTCCTTGCAGGCTGCTGGTGTCTGTTTTCACGGGGGTGGAGAAGGCTGAGGCAGGGTTTTGAGCAGAGCCGTGAGACTACCTGGCATCTTTACGGGGCCACCCTGGATCCTACAGGAGGGCAGAATAAAAGCAAGGGGACGACTTGGGAGGCTGTTGCCACAAGTCGATGACAAAAGGCAGTGGCTTGAACCGGGAGGTGGCCCGGAGGAGGTGAGCTGCCTGGGTTCCGGATGTGTTTGAAAGGTAGAACCAGCCAGGCACGCTTGTGGGCGGGATGTTGGCGTGTAAGGAGTCACTGTGGGCTCCCAGGTCTTTGATCCGAGCTGTTGAAAGGACAGACTTGGGTTGCCCTTTGCCCAAATGGGATAAGGTGTTGTGACCTAAGTTGTGTCCCTTGGAAAAGACACCCTCACCCCCAATACTTGAGAACATGGCCTTATTTGGAAATAGGGCCTTTGCAGATTTAGTCAAGTTAAGGAGAGGTCATGAAGGCGGGCCTTAATCCAACATGACAAGTGTCCTTCTAGAAACGGGGAAATTGGCACAGATTCACACACACACACACACACATGTGAAGACTGGAGTTAGGCCACCACGAGTCAAGGATAAGGTGACCAGGGGGAGGCTGGGATGGCTCAGTGGGTTGAGTGCTCACTTTGCAGCGCCGTGGACCAGGGATCGAATCCTGGCCCTGGCCCTGGCCCGTGCGGAACCATATGCTGAACTGGGAGCTCCCCCAGTTTAGTTCTCTCTCTGTCTCTGTATCTCTCTCTCTCTCTGTCAAAAATAAAAATTAATTAAAAAAAAAAAAAAAATTAAGGTGACCAGACGTCCCGCTTTGGGCGGGACAGTCCCGATTTTTAACAATGTGCCCCGCGTCCCGCGGCGTTTTAAAAAAGTCCCGATGTTTGGAAAGAATGCACGACAAGCTAGGGAGCGGCGGGAGATAGACCCCATTTTTAATCAAGAACCCCCTTCCCCCGGGTCAATGGTGTCCCGCTTCACCCATGTTACAATCTGGTCACCTTAGTCCAGGAGCTACCAGAAGCTGCGAGAGAGGCCTGGAACAGATCCTCTCCTGGAGGCTTCCGAGGGAGCCGGCTCCATCACGCCTTGATTCGGGGCTGCCCCCCTTCAGAAGTGTGAGACCATACGCTTCTGTTGTCTAAATAGGAGGATTCGATCATTTTTCTCCCTTGTGACTCTCGGCCAGGGCTGCCTTTCACTAAAGCAGCAACGTGATGACAATGCCCTGCCTCAAGCCCCTGCCACCCCCCCGTAATTTCTCCCCGGAGCTTCCAGGGGACCAACGCAGTGTTGGGCACGGAATACAATATTCGGATGAGACGTCTGCCCTCCTAGGTGGGGTTTCAGTGCAGAGTCGGCGGACACGGCGGCCCACAGACAAGACGAACATGGATTCATTTTGCCAGAAGCCAGGTCGCAAAGAAAAGAGCCCCGACGCCCCCGCGGTCGCACTGAGAGCGCATTTCCTTCCCTGCAGACTTGGCGCAGCCCCGCGGCGGCCCGCCTGCGGTCCCGCCTGCCTCTAGAAGGCAAGGACCATTCCGCCCCGCGTCAGCTGCTCGGATCCGCGTGCCCATCAGGGTCCCTGGTGGGGAGGAGTGTTTGTGCGCGTGCACGAGCGAGGTGGGCCGGGGGAAAGACGGCGGGACAATGAATGAGGGAAAGACGGACAGAAAGACGATGGTTGACACGCTGCAGTGTAACGGACCTTGAGGTCACCTGCTCGGCTCCCGCATCGGCTCTGCCGTTGTTTGGTTGTTGCTTTCTCCCTCTGGGCTCGGCGTCTTTATCTGTAAGATAAGGATAATAACAATGCCCACCTCATAAGTGTGTTGTCAATATGAAGGGAGACAATACACATACGGTACTTACACACATACGGGCCAGATGCTGGTCCGAGCACTGGGACGACCTTGGCAAACAAAACATAAAAGACGCACCTTCCTCGGGTGCATATGCCAGTTGGGAAAACCAGCCACTGCAATGCAGGGGACGATTATCCAGGACAAGCCACCCCCGGAGGTGTGGAAAGAAAGGGACGGCGTCCTGAAGACCTTTCGGAGGGGGGGGCCCAGCTGCTCGGAAATAAACTGCTTCTCTGGTGCCCCAACCAAGAAGTTGTCACAGGGGCAGTTGCCCACGGAGCCCAGGCCTGTGTGTGTGTGTGTTGGGGGGTCCCCGTCCTCCCCGACACCCCCGTTGCCGTTCCGAGCTTGAGGAGAGCCGTGCAGCACAAAAGGCAGCTCGGAGCCGCGTGTCCAGCCACAGCGGGAGCCTCCGCTCTCCGCCCCGGGGGCCGCTGGCCCGTGGCCTCGCTGACCGCGGGGCTGCCGTGGCTGGGCAGGGTCCCGGATCCGGCCTCCACCTCCCCGCCGGGCTGCCCCTTGTCAGCGCCAGGCAAGAGAGATGCCAGCCTCATCCCGGGCCCGAAAGCCCATCCGGGGCACTGGAAGATGAATTATGTTTCATTTATATCAAAGAAGCAATCTCGGAGCCCATTTGTGATCAAATTTGCTGTCAAAGAAACTTTGCTTTATCTCGTTACATCTGATATCTCGTGGCTTCTTGTCCTTGAGACTATTAAAGTTTAATGTCAAATTCGAGATGAAATGAAATCTTTGCTGTATCATCTCATCAGGACGGGAGTGTTCCTCCTTCCATCTAAAATTTTCTGACAACTAATTACAATGGCGGGGGGCGGGGGGGAGGAAGACCACGTTTCTCCCGTCTGTTGGAAACCCCATCGGTTGTAGGGGTTGCCAATGAGCTGAGGGGCGACGTGGTGTGGGGAGCAAGGAGCAAGCAGGCCCTCTGTGTGGTCCCTTCATCCCAAAGTTCCCACCCCTCCGACCAATGACACCCGTTCCCATCCCTGCCCTGACCAGGCGCCCTTGCCCCCGGGGCTGGGGGGCAGATCCGAGGGGATTCGGGCTCTACCAGCTACAGGACCTGAGCGAGTCACCGTCCTCTCTGGGCCTCTGCTTCCTTGACGGTGACACGCGCCCCTGAAGGACCAAGAGGGAAAGTGGACGACAAAACAGCGCAGCATGAAAGCACAGGGGTAGTGGGATGTGGCCAAGAACCGAGGACATGCCCAGTCTAAGGCCCTGGACTTAAAAAATAAATAAAATTAACAGACACCAGAAAGACAAGTCTGCAGAAAAGGCCGCCTCATGCCAACCCTGAGACGCGTTGATTTTAGCGGCGTCTGGCTGCCTCTAAGGAAGAAAAGCGCCCACAGGAAACGGGCTTCGGGCGGGGACATGGCACCGCATCCATACGTTCATGAGTAACACCGATTAAAACGCAGAGCTGTCAGAAAGCCCAGGGACACACGCTCAGAACACCTAAAAAGGGGGGAGTGTTAAAAAAGAAAAAAGCAGTGTATTAACAAGTTCATGTATCCAATAAGCATTTGTTAAGCATCTCAATGGGCATGTCCACTGTTCTAGGTACAAAGGAGTCAGCAGCTCATAAGAAAGACAACAGTTCTTCACCTCGTGGGGTCCAGACGCCGGGGAAGGAGGACAACCGTGAGTGTGACCAGTAGGCAATTGATTCATTGGGACTAACCTGCACATTCTTGCAGTGGGCGGAGTCAGGCCCTGGCCCCTTGTGCTCACTAGCTCTGCGAGCTCTGTCCACCTGCTCGCCTCTCTGGGCTGTTGTCCCCTCACCCACAGAGCAGGGACCCTCACAGCACCTCCATCTAGAGCAGGGGTGGCGAACCTTTTGGCGATTGAGTGCCAAAGTTTATGAAATAAGAGTATATTCGCTCGACTCGCGTGCCAACCCGAGTGAGATAGAGGTATCGATTATTTTTATGTCTATAAGAGGCATAGGATGTTTTTATAACAAAAAACAATAATTTTTTAAATGGTATTCACAATTATTTGTTTTGAAGTTTAAATGTTTTATTAGAGTGCATATCAAAGGTAGTTATATAAATTAAATACCATAGAAAATCTCTCAGTCATTTATTACATTTTTATTCAGTGTAGAATAACATGATATTATAATAAAATTATAATTTACATGAAACAAAAAGGAAAATAACATACGACAGAATTAAATTATAATAAACATTAGTCGTCAAATGCACGGAGTACCCATGAAAATTAAAGAATCCTCTACCATTGTTAGTGTGATTTCTTCCCATCTGCAACTTAGATCAATCTTAGTTATTGGGACCCTGTCATCTAAACTCGCCGTGAGATTGCCCTTAGCGCCCTCCCAGCTCCGCGTGCCGAAATAATTGCTCCGCGTGCCACTTTGGGCACGCGTGCCACAGGTTCGCCACCCCCGGTCTAGGGTGAGGGGCTTCCTGGGAGGTGCCCAGCACACAGGAAGTGGACGTATGTACTGGCAGAACCGTGTGGCTCTGGGAACGCCCTCCGGAGAAGGTAAGCCCTGGAGTACAGGCGGGGTTAGAGCACCGCACTCGGCTCAGCCGCGACTCCAGGGACGTCCGGTGTCACCTCAGCGCGCTCAGCCCAGCCAGGGTCTTGCTTCCCACCACTGTCACCACCCATGGCCCCGCCTGGCTCAGGCTGAGCTTGGCTCACCCCCATCTCCACAGCAGCCGGGGGCCAGGCTTCTGAAGCCGAGAAGGCCCTGACGCCCCGTCTGCAATCTACAGCTCCCAAAGTTGCAAGGTCGTCATCGATTCCGTGGATCCTCCTCCTCTTTTTCCTTTTCTCTGCAGAAAACAAATCATCTGAATGTTTGTGGATGTTTTCTGGGAGATCGGAACGTCTGGGTGCCAGAGTCAGCATCCTTCTTCCCAACCGTCCTGAACGGTAGATACAGACGCCGTCCGCCCACGACACAGACGCATGTGCCAGTCACGGCCACCGCCCAAGGCCGCCCGGCTGGTGGGTGACACCGCAGGACACCCCCGGTGTCTGGGGGCTCAGAGGCCGCAACCACACCACACACACACCTGTGCAAGGTGTGACCTAAGCCAGGGAGACCCCAGCCTTTGAACAAAGCAGCCCAGAGGTCACGACTCTTAAGTCAACGCTGTCCCGGCTTCTTCGGAAACTACGTTCATTCCTGTGGTGTGGCCACCATTTGGTGAGGGGTTTTTTGGTCTGTGTGTTTGTTTTGGTTTAAATTTGGGGTTTGGGGTTTTGTTTTGTCTTGTCTGGTTTTGTCTTGCTGTGTTTCGTTTGGGGGTTGTTTCATTTTATATTTTGCAGTTTTGTAGTCCTTGCTTTCATTGTTGTGAATCTTCATCAAAACAGTAAACCTTTCATGTTTTGAGGGTAGATGCAATTTCTGGGAAAAGACCAAACTTATTTGGAGCCAAATCTTGCCAATAAGGTAGACCAGGCGTTTATACGAAATTTAAAAAAAAAAACAATGATGTGTCCGGGGCTCAATAAATATCTGTTGACTAACAATGACAACAAAGTGAAAATTAAGTGCACGTTATTTGATTCTAAAGGAAAGAGACTAGTTTTGTTCTCTGGCTCCTAAATGTCCTCTGAAAGTAATTCTCAAAAAAGACATTCCCAGACTACTTTGAACAGAGGCGGGACCCCTGGAATAGGAAGAGAAGAGGAAGGAGAGTTGGGCTTAGAGGACAATCAAAGGTGACTTGAGCTCTAGATGTCAAATCCCAGATAAGGAACCGGTCCCCAAGTGCACGCCAGGCAAAAGCGTGTACGACTAACCACAAACCAAAACCTCAGCGGGCTTCCAGTCCCTGCAGGGGGAGGGATGCATGAGAGACGCCGAAAGCAAAGCAAAAGGTACCCACCACACACAGCAGGTCATACAACACTCCGGGGGGTGGGGTGGGGTCCCCGCAAGCAACAGAGGCTTCTGTCGCTGGGGGAGGCGGCGGCACTGAGTGGGGCCTTCAAGCAATGCTTCCCAACCTTGTCATGACAGAACACACACCGCAGATGGAAACAGCCCCCTGGGTCACAGGAGCAAAGGTCATCCCCAGGAGGACTTCCGGTGGCCCCAGCCCCCTCTGGCTGCCCTGAGCACTAATGGGGGCACGAATGCTTCCCCACAGACCAGGCGGGAAGCCCTTGGCTTCAAGGCGGAGTCTGATGTCAGTGGGTCACAGGTTCAAGGGTGCAGGGTGCCAGGACGCAAGTGCTGGGCGTGTTCTGACAACATGCTAACCCCCCTGTTTGGCAGGAGGGTAGCACCCCGAGGGGTAGTGAGGCCGTTGAGCTCAGAAGGCAAGTTGAGGCCCGTGGGGGCTGTACGTGCCACGTGAGACAGTTGGGCACGGGTTCCACACTCCACGGAGATCCTTTCAGACGAACTGATAGGGAGCCAACTGGCGTGTTAGGGGGGAGAAAAAAGCCAACGTTTTTGTGATTCGCTTAAAAGCAGCCATAAATAATAAACTTTAAACAAACAGACAAATCCCCAAAGCGAGGAGCCGGGCCTTTCTCCCGCTTGGAGCTTAGCAGGGTGCCCTGCTTCGAGATGAAGGCCTAGGTGACTCAGAAACAGGATGAAAACCTCCGATCCCGCTTTATTTCATTTTATTTTTAATGCTGTGAAACTAAAGAAGTAAACACCAGCGTTTCCTCAGGAGCCCAGAGCCCCCGGGAAGGAGCGCGGGGCAGACGCCTTCATGCATTGTTTTGTTCATCACGTTAGTAGTTGGAGCTGCCGCTGCTGAAACGAGAATAAACATACACGTGACATAACCAGCGGCAGCCGCCCTGGGTTACCGAAATCGGGCTGCGGGAGAGCACGGCCCACGTGGTCACCAGCGTTGCTATGGAAATGTAATTCCCCAACTAGAAGCAAATCCCACGCAAAAGGCCAAGCATGGCCATGTTAGGTCAAAGGCAGAACACGAACTGGGGGAAAAGACAGCTTTTCGGGAGACCCAGACAATTAATTTAGCAGAGGAACCCTCCCTGCAAAGAGGCCATTCAGCTAAAAAGCGGGTATCAGGGGTCTTTGTTCTGGGAAAGCCGGGTCTTAAGACGCGCCTGCGAGGGACCCAGGGGCCGCCAGCGAGCGGCCGGCCTGGCTTTCAGCACGGAAGGGCACAGGGTGGTGGCGGAGCGGAGGTGAGAGGGCGGGAGCAACTGTCCCAGCAGCAGAGTTGTAACCACGCGGGCCTGCATTTCCCCAGCAGAGCCTGGATCGCTTTCTCTAGGAATTCTCAAGAAAAGTAAAATTCGATACACGTGCCGAGGGCGCAGGTTCCTGTCTTCCAACACCTTGTTCTAATCCCCACCCTCGGAAATTCTCCAAAATACCATTTCCTTGGGTCTCGCTCCCACTCAAGACTAGGAACCCCCGGTCCCTCCACTCCCACCTCACATCGGCCGCACGAGCGTGCAAAATAAATAGCGTGTGAGTAGAGCGAGTGAACCCCAGAAGATGCAGCTGCCTGCACCATTCATAGCAGAGGTGCTCACCCCCGGGCCATGTCCCCCACCTTCCTCCTCTGCCCACCCCCTCCAGCCCAAGTCTGACAGTTACGAAGGGAAGTGGCGATTCCATCAGCAAGTGTCAGTTGGGCTGTCGTGTTTGAGGCACTGTGTTAGCTGCTCTGGGGGAAAATAACTTGTTGAAGGGAAGCTCCGTTGTGAACCCTAAAAAAGCCACAGGTCAGCTTACGGACCTAACGGTGGCAACGCAAGCTGGTTAGGGGTGCTGAAAAGGGGGAGAATCTTGCTGCTGGGGTGGCCACAGAAGGCAGAAAGAGCATCTTTTATTTTTAATGATGGTAGAAATAAACATACACTTGGCCATCTTAACCATCTTTTTTTTTTTTAAGATTTATTTTATTGATTTTGACAGAGACAGAGAGAAGGGGGAGGGCCCAGAGCCGTCTCCATAGCTGACAGCATTAGTTTTCTATATAGTTTCACTCCACAGGCGGGCGCGGGGCAGGAATTGGGCTGGGGGCCTCCTGCATAGGCCCCAGCAAGAACTGAATGGGGGGCAACACCCCAGTTCAGCATGTCCCCAGTTCAGCACGTGGGTCCACCTGGGCCAGGATTCGATCCTCGATCCTCGATCCCCAGGGCTTAAAATTGAGCACTTAACCCGCTGAGCCATCCAGCTTTCCCCGTCTTAACCATCTTTAAGCGTACAATTCAGTAGCGTTAAGTGATCTGCCTGTTGTGCAACGATCTCCAAAACCCTTCTCCCTGCAACACGAAACCCCTGCCTCGTTAAACAGCCGCTGTTCGCTCCCTTCCCACCTCCCCCAAGTTCCTGAGCCTCACTACCGTAGGAAGCGCACAGGAGCGTGGAATCACACAGCATTTGTGGTTTTGTGACTGGCTTACTTCGCGTAGTATAACGCCCGCCACGTTCACCCACGTTGCAGCACAAGTCGGGATCTCCTTCCTTTTGAAGAGTGAATAATACTCCATCACCAGCTTTTGTTGATTCATCCACTGATGGGCATCTCACTGGCTTCCACCGCTTGGCTATTGCGACTGATGCAGCTATGAACATGGGGGTACAAATGTCTCTTCCGGACCCGGCCCGCAAGTCTTTTGCAAAAATGCCCAGAAGTAGAATCACTGGATCATATCATAGTTCTGGTTCTTTCTTTCTTTATTGTTTTTTGAGGAAACACCGTGCTGTCTTCCATAGCACTTGACCCTTTCACAATCCCTCCCAGTGTCCCCTGTCCTTACCAACATTTGTCATTTCTGCTTTTTGGGCAGCGACCATCCGGAGGGGTGTGAGGGCGCATCTCGTTGCAGTTTTGAGTTGCGTGTCTTTAATGGTTAGTGATGTTGAGCATCTTTTCATGTGCGTGTTGGCCGCCTGGATACGTCTTTGGAGAAATGTCTAGTCAGTCGCTTTGCCCATTTTTCAGGGGGGTTCTGGGCGGGGTGTGTTGAGGAAAGAGCATCTTGAGCTAAGTTTGAAGAGACAACAAATCCAGGCAGGTAGAGAGGCGAGAGGCGCCGACGACCCGGTCAGAATGCTGTGAGGATGGTGAGTCGGGCGCGGGCACCGGGAAGGGGCAGGGTCTCCTCACCAAGGCCCTGTGACAACCCGTTCACATTGGGGAAGGCGGAGGTCCCTGGGTGCGAACCCTACTTGGTTAACTAACACGCCGAGTGAAGCGGTCTGTCCTTCTTACTGCAGCTTCTCAATCGTATCCCGTTGAGAGAAAGCACCTCCCCCAGGAGTGAGGGGCAGCCCTGTTCATTGCTGCTGCTATTTTGAGCTCCAGATGATTGGCAGCTCGACCCTCTCCCGGCCTCCCTCCGGCCTGCGGGGGCTGGGGCAAGGGCCCACGTGGGAAGAACCCAGTGCAATAAAGGGGACCTCAGTGAGGCAGCAGAACCCGCCTGGCACCCTGTGGGACATCCTGGGGACACTGTGAGCACAGCCTAGTCGCTCAGGCTACCCTTCCAGCCATCTGTCCTCACTGGACGCAAGGGGCAGCCTGGGTCTGTCAGCGCTGATGTCTGTCTGAGAGCCCACCGGCCCGCAGTTCCCAGCCCCGATCCTGGGGGACATTTCTTTGTGCAGCATTGGCTGTGCCTCCAGAGAAATGCTCCCAACACCCTGCTCTGAAGTAGGTGACAAGGAAGCATCACTGCGGGAGAGTCTCACGAAACGCCAGGGAGAAAGACAGAGACGGCCAAGGACGGTGAGATCCACCTCAGTACGGTCGCATCGGGCGGTGGAGTCGGGTTGGGTTTATTTTGTGTGTGTGCTTCTCTGTGTTTTCCAAATTTCTGACCATGAATATGGATGACTTTTGCAATCAGAGAGAGGACAGCACATGGTAATTTTAAAAAGCCTTTGTTGGGCTTCGTGCCCACATGGGCTCAGTGCTCTGGCAGATTTCACACAGGAAGAAAAAAAAAAGATGAGAGCCCTTGCCCGTCTGAGCCAGCTCCTCCTCCCAGACCCACCGGCCCACAAGCCCAAAGGGGCCCAAGGCACTCCCGGGGAGCCC
This sequence comes from Craseonycteris thonglongyai, assembly GCA_004027555.1. Taxonomy (NCBI): domain Eukaryota; kingdom Metazoa; phylum Chordata; class Mammalia; order Chiroptera; family Craseonycteridae; genus Craseonycteris; species Craseonycteris thonglongyai. The sequence goes on from PVKE010004340.1 coordinate 28,139, forward strand.
CAGGGGAGCCCTGACAGCAGACGCCCCAGGAAAGAAAAGACAACAGGGGTGGATGGCCCAGGGGCCCACGAGGCACGATGGATGCTTGCAGGGGGGTGGGCGCTCCCTGGGAGCGGGGTCACCTCCATCTCCCCTGGAGAGAGAGGGGTCAGGGACAGGCTCATCAGGGTGTGCAAAAGGTCCCCCCAAGCCAGCCCTGGCTCCTCCCAGCTCGGCCCTCCCTCACTGGAGAAATCACCCCACTTTCAAGAACCAAGTCTCTGCGTGCCTCTCCCCACCCCTCGGAGCTTTTACGCAATCGTCCCACTAGACCGGAGGGGACACCGGGGCATGCAGTGGCATAGCTAGGGCCGCAGACTGCAGTCCACACCAGCCCACCTACCCTCCCGAGCTCCCCGGAGCTCTGCGGGGCAGGGGCCTCCTATGCTCTGCTGTCCAAGTGCAGACCCCCCCCCCCAGCCCTCCTTCCTGGGGGCCGGGTCCTAGGGCAGCCCCAGCCAGTCTCCTCACAGCAAGCCAGGGCACTGCAACCCCAAAGTCACCGTTTCTGAGGCCCTGAGTGAGACAGCGCTGTCCGAGGTCCTGCCCAGCAAGACCACCCCACAGCCAGTCCCCGCCGGTCTTCTGGGAGCCTGGGATGCCGCTGATAAAACTAGAGCAGGGCGCCCCCTGCCGGCAGGCGGACGAGACACCAGGCGCTCCGGTGCCTTAGGGTCTGTGGACTCCACTCCACGCACACAGCCCGGGAGCCCATGTGCAGGGCCTGCCCTGGGCCGCACCCCCAACGACCTCCTTCTCCCCGATCCCCACTCCCCAGGCGTCTCCACACACACACACACACTCTTCTCTCTCGACAACGCCCCACCCCACAGCCACCCCTTGCCAACGGTCTACAGTGGATTTCTCACTCCGGGGAGCGACGAGACCTCGTTCCTAGGAGAAAGCTGGCATTGTCCTGGTCCCGCGCCCACCCCCACGGAGTGCTCCTTTATGCTCTATTTTTAGCTTCTTGATGGCACGTGAGAAGCCGGAACCAGGGCGTTCGGGGAAACCGCAGGGGTACCCAGCCCCCAAAATGAACAGCAGCATGGGGAGGGGGCAGGGCTCAGAGTGGAGGTGGGAGAGCAAGGAATCCCAAACTGCTGGGGGGTGGGGAGCAGGGCAGCGGGCCACCCCCATGGTGAGGCCAGCCCAGAAGAGGAACTTCAGTAGCGCCCCAGGGCTAGAACCCCAAGAGGCCACCACGCCCAGCCCCTCAAGGAGTAGCCTGATTCCTGAGGCTGCCTTCTCAGGCCATGTGCCAGGAGGTCCCCCTGAGACACGCTCCGACCAGTGCTGTCCCCGGACACCCAGGGGGGAAGGACCAGAGGGACCCTCCCAGGCCAGATTCAGCCCGCAGCCCACCCGGCCACCCCCAAGCCCACCAGTGTCCCCCTTCCTTTGCCGGTGGTGGCTCTACACCTCCACCAGATGCATCTACTCCCCCGGGGAGGACAGACAGAAATGACACAGCAGGGTGTGGGGGCCAGTGGGGGGCCCTTCCCCCGACATGCCGCCACACTCCCTAAATGAATGAACTGGCAGCTCTAAAACGGCGGTGCAATTGGCAGTTATTGCTGGCAGTTTATCAGTATTAACTGATTAGGCCCGGGATGATGGATCCCCTGTCTCGCCGAGCCGGAAGCCCCGGGGGGCCCGCAGCACCCTCCACCACCCCTGGCAGCCGGGCACGACCCGGTGCCTCCAAGAGCCCCCCCACCCCGGCCTGCCCTGCCTCCCCCTCCGCCCACCCCAGCCCTCGCTCACCCGCACCCCACTCCAGACGCTCACCCCCCCCACCCCACGAAAGAGACAGATTTAAATAAATAAAACAAAATTCAAATGAGGACACTAAATCTCCCCGGCGTTTAATTGATGATCATTATGCTTGGGAACCTAAACTCTTTTAATTTCACTGCGGTTCAGGGAGATGAATTATAGAATCCCAGCCGCCAATTATCAATCACGCCTTTGCTCCGCGGCCCCCCGGCCGCCCGGCCACGCAGGCCAGGGCGCGACAGACGCAGGATGAACTCCGGATTTAGGGGGGTCCCTCTGGTCTCTTTCTTGGGCCATCACCCCGTTTCTAGGGCACCACCTTTCCCACTGAATTCCTTTCTCCAAGCAGCAGAGGTAAAACCCTTTTTCATGTAGGCCTTGGCGTTTCATTCATTTTGTTCGGCGTTACGATGTGCTGGTGGCTTCCGTCCGCACCCTGGTCAGAATTCCAGCTGTGACTCCTGCCCTGACCCACGCAGCTGCCACGGGGCCGCCTCAGCAGGAGGCTGCCTGCCTGGGAAGGGCTTCAAGGGGTGCCAGCCTGTGTCCCCCCCAATAGGGCCTGATTCCCCGGCCTCTCCTTCCTGCCCTCCTTCCCGGTGAAAATAATAATAATCATTTGAATAATAACTTCCACCCAAGCTGCGGATGATTTGCATTTGTATAAAGCTCTGCAATTTACAAAGTGCTTCCCGCGCATTATCTCATTTGATCTTCCCAATAATCCTGAGAGAGGTCGGGGGAGCAGGTATTTTTGTTATTCAAACGTTTATGCATTCATTCCGCTGACATTTATTGAGTTTCTACTTTATGCCAGGCCTGGGGATACAAAGACGAGAAAAAAAGATGTACGAGGTGAGGAGAACAGAATGTGGGAGTCTCGGACCCCCAGCTCTCAAGGCCACGTGTACTGCCACCGAGTGAATGAAGTTCCCGGCCAAGTTCCCGGCTGACTGACAGGTTGGCTCACTGGCTGGTCGTTCATAATACCCTGTGTTGTCCCACAAGGGACTGGAGGTGCACCAAGACAGTGCAACGACGGGGGGAAGCAATAAACTTGGCTTCCCCACAAGCCACTGTTCTATTGCTTTCACAGTCCCGGCCCCGGGCTTGGCTATGGAGGAAGGTCCGATGCTCACTGCCTGACCCTGGTCCCTGGCTTCTCAGTCTCACCAGGCCCTCTGCGTACAAGGGAAGAGGCAGGTGGACTTCACCTTGACCAGGTGGCTTAGCTCCGCCCCATCCCAAAGAGGCGGGGTCCTCAGAGGCCCTATGTTAGCCGCAAAGGCAAAGGACCCCTGTCGGCAGAGCCGGACCCCTGTCGGCAGAGCCAACTATCTCCAAGAGGAAGTGCTAGCGGGACCACAGCCTGGGTCAGAGCCCACCGGTCTGCTGGCCAAAGCCAGGACAGCTCTATCCGTCACCAGCTGGCTTCCCCGGGCTCTGCGCCACGGGCCAGGCACCCAGCCATGCGCGGGAGCCACGCCACACTGGCACGGAGCAGCCCTGTGACATCCTCCCGGGCCTGGGACGGCTGAGCTGGAACCAGGTCACACCGTGGAAGTCACGTCTGCATCCTCAGGAAGGAAGGGCATCCTGGCTGTGTCCTGTCCTGAGGGCTTCCTTCCTCCCAAACCACATGCCACCCCGGGGCCCACGCTGCCAGGACAGGGAAGGCGGGCTGCCCAGCTTCAGGAGCCTCCCACGCTGTCCCACGCGCCCCGGGCACCTGCACCCCAACGCGGGCCCCTGTCATGCCCGCACCCCGGAGCCCTGGCCACCTGGGATATGAAGCGCCACTTGGGAACCTGAATGTGAGCCCGGGCCAGGTGCCCAGGACTTCCCCCCGGGGGGGGTGTGCGTGTGTGTGTGTGTGTGTGCGCGTGCGTGTGCGTGCGTGTGTGTGCGTGTGCGTGTGTGTGCGGCTGGGCACAGGGAAGTTTATCGACGGCTCCTCCCCTTCTTCAGGGGGTCAGGGACAGAAACTGGCAGCCAGGCGATTCCCTGCGCATCGGGGAACCAACTCATAGCTGGGGGCCGCTCTTCCTCGGGGGGCTGGTGGCCCTTGGGGACTTTACTCCTTGGACCAGAGGGCCCGCCACCCTGTTGCTGCAGCCAGCCCCAGCATCAGCGGCGGAAGAGTTGGGGGGGTCACTCTTAAAGTCTCAGGGAACAAGCTGGTCCTCGGTTCGGCCCCAGGACGCCCTGCAGGGCCCTCAGCCACCGGCTTCACCCCTGTCCTGATGTCATCGTCGTCAGCAGCTGTCTCTAGGCTCCAGGTCACAACAGGGAAGGTCACGGAGGTGCCCGGCGAGCTGGGGATGACCTTGGCCCCCAGCCTCGGCAGCTCCGGGTGCAGCAGGACAGCCCTTAGCCATCACGCCCCCGCGTCGCAGAGGGGCGGTCCACCGTCCTCTGGGTGGCCTGTCCTCGGGAGCCCCCGCGCGATGCGGGGACGTGGGGGGCTCGCGGTCACTGGTGCAGGAGGCATGAGCTCCTGAACCCCAGGAGCCAGCAGGCCCCGCCACACCCCGTCTCGCCCACGTCCACGCCCCATCTCTGCGGCCCGGGCAGCTGCGTTTTCCGAAAGGCACCGCGCAGTTAGTCCTAATGACAAACAACAGCCGACAAACACGTGCCCGGGGCCGCCGCGCCTCCTCCTGAGTGGGGAGCCCCGTCAGGACAGATCCTGTTGTCTTCGGGCCCTCTGCAGCGTTCGGGGGGCAGCCTCAGAAGGGCTCCGCCCTCCCTCCCTCGCCTTTGTCCAAGGCCCCGGCTTTGGGAAAGCTGGAGGGGAGAAATGAAGCCTTTTACTCAAATGTCACTCTGGGCCGAGCGGGGGAAACTTTTCTAATAGGCCCTGGAAGGCTGGCTTTCTTTCTTTTTTTTAAGTGTGATAAATTCGGCCTGTCTTCAAAAGACAGCTCAGTGCTGCTTATCAACCATGATTTGGCCAGATAGCTATTTAAAAAAAAAAAAAGACACTGGTCTTTTTATAATAAATGAAAGCAATAAGACAAGAGCTGGGCCAGAACTATAATTAAGACTCGGAGAGTAAACAGTGGGTGTGTCCATGGAGGGAAGAGGGCGGTCCTTGGGCAGGAGGGGTGGGGCTGGGATCCTGGGGGACAGCACCCCTTGGAGCGGGAGGCTGAGGGCTCCGGTCATGTCCTCTCTCCCCTTCTCTCTCCTCCGCATTTTGGGGGAGTTGCCTCCCCGCACAGATGGGGAATGAGGGGCACTCAGGGGCTGGGCACCCATGGTCAAAGCCAAACCCCGCCCCCACGTGAAATGCAGCTCCTGGCCCCTCGCTGCTCGACAAACAGCCCAGTCCCTGCTCCTAAAGAGCTGTCTGTTTAACACAATCTCCATCTCAAGCGGCTGTTCTGCATTTCCTTTTGGCTTTATTAAAACTGATTTTCTATTTGCACTATAAAAACTGATCTGATTAAATTTCCATTTCTCCCCAAAGAGCACTCTCCCTCTCTCTTTCTCTTTCTCTCTCCCTCTCCTGTCTCTTCTTGCCTTCCGCTTTGCCCCCTCCCACTTAACCTCTCCGCTCCTTTTCTCTTTCCCCACACAACTAATTCTCAATTATTCTTCCTTCGCATCCCTCCCCCCCTCCTCCGGGGTCCCCATCACAGTTGCCATGGGGAGCACCATGGATGGTGCTCCCTGGGAAGCAAGCAGGAGGGAGCCCCCACCCTGTGAAACTAGAGAGGAAGCTGGGGAGGCCTTGGGGAGGGTCATCCGTGAAACTTCAGCCACCCCCAGACAGCCTCATACTCAGAAGCCCCAGTGACCGAGGGAATCGAGGGCTAAGGGAGCCAGAGTGGCAGGCTCTACCCTCCCACCGGCCACGTAGCCCCTGCATTGTGTGCAGGGCCCCCGTGGGCACCTGCCACATGGCAAAGCTGTGTCTGATGGAGGCCCCTGGGGGGGTGGGCCCGGAAGAGCACACACCCCCTGTCCAATCTGACTAGAAGACAGCACTTAGCCTGTTGCATCTTTACTTACTCCTTCTGTACTACAGAGAACCGCACATCCGTACGACAGGGACAGCTCCCACTCACTGAAGATTCGCTGCTGCTGTGGATGTGCCGGGTCAGAGCAGGGCCCACACAGTCTTTGTCATTCCTACACACAGCCCCCGAGAGAGAGATGCCATGTCACCAGTGGGCTCGTGGAGACAGGCAACCCCCGGGGTGCCAGCCCACAGCCTGTGTCTGAACACACCACACATGGCCTCCTAGAAGAGGGGACCCCGGTTAAAGAGGAACCCAGTGTGTGGGGGTGGGGTGGGTGGCGTCTGCAGGGAAGCACTCAGGAAGCAGGGTCCCAGATTACAGAAGGGGCTGATGAATGGGCTGATGGATCCAGCGACCTCTGCCCTTCCAAGGCCACCACCCCACTCCCCACAGTCACCTGGCTCACAAGTGCCCAGGAGTCAGGCTGACGTTTAAAAAAAGACTTTGCTAAATATTCAGAAAAATGAAAAGTTAATAATGGCAGCTAATATAAGTGGCAGGAACCACCTGGTTTCCCTTGCATCTCGTCATTAATTTATTATTGGTTGGATGGATGGGCAGATGGATAGATGGATGGATGATGGGTGGGTAGATGGATGAATGGATGGATGGATGGATGGATGGATGGATGGATGGATAAATGACTGGATGGATGGATGGATGGATGGATGACTGGATGGATGGATGGATGGATGGATGGATGGACGAATGGATGGATGATGGATGGATGGATAGATGGATGGATGAATGGATGAGAGATGGATGGGTGGATAGGTGCATGAATAGATGATGGATGGATAAATGGATGATGGATGAATGGATGGGTGGATGGATGGATGATGAATAGATGGATAAATGGATGATGGATGGAAGAATGGAGGATGGATGGATGGGTAGATGGGTGGATGATGGATGGATGGATGGATGGATGGATGAATGGATGGATGGATGATGGATGGATGGATGAAGGATGGATGGATGGATGAGGAATGGATTAATGGATGGATGGATGACTAGATGATGGATAGATGGATGGATGGATGAGTGGATGAATGGATGGATGGATGGATGGATGGAAGATAGATGGATGGATGAATGATGGGTGGATGGATGAATGGATGGGTAGATGAATGGAAGATGGATGGATGATGGATGGATGGATGGATGATGGATGGAGGATGAATAGGTGCATGAATGGATGATGGATGGATGGATGGGTGGGTGGATGGATGATGGATAGATGAATGAATGGATGATGGGTGGAAGAATGGAGGATGGTTGGATGGATGGATGGATGGATGGATGGATGGATGGATGAATGATGGATAAATGGATGGATGGATGGATGATGGATGGATGGATGAGGAATGGATTAATGGATGAATGGATGAATAGATGATGGATGGATGGATGGATGGATGAATGGATGGGTGGATGAATGGATGGATGGATGGATGATGGCTGGAGGATGGATAGGTGCATGAATGAATGATGGATGGATGAATTGATGATGGATGAGTGAATGGGTGGATAGATGGGTGAATGGATGGATAATGGATGGATGATGGATAGATGAATGAATGGATGATGGGTGGAAGAATGGAGGATGGTTGGATGGATGGATGGATGGATGGATGATAGATGGATAGATGGATGGATGATGGATGGATGATAGGTGGATGGATGAATGGATGGGTGGATGAATGGAGGATGGATGGGTGGATGGATGAATGGATGGATGGATGGATGGATAGATGAATGGATGGATGGATGGAGGATGAATGATGGATGAATGGATGGATGGATGGGTGGGGAGTTTGTTTTTACTAGACCAAATCAAGAGAGGCACAGGCCGAGTTTCCTACACAGATGGGGCTGCCCGTTTACTTCTGGAGTCGGTCTAAGAGGTAGATTGACAGGTACTAACTTGTAGACAAGTAGAACCCTCACCTGTCAGGTGAGACCTCCTTCCCCCACATTCAGAGGTGGTTTTCCTCATTGGAGTTGCCCGATACGACACCTTACCCAGGCATCAACCATACCATGTACGTAAGACTTCACACACATTTGAAACACATGGTTACTCCTCTCTCTGGACCTGAGCCAAGAGCTCCAGCCCCCCAACCCCACCCCCCAATGCCCTCCTGCCAGGCTCAGCTCCCAGCTGCACACTTGGCTCACTCTGGTCCTCGGGGCCTGTACACTGACCTCATGCCAGGTTCAGGGAGCCATGAGAGTGACCACCAAGGCCCTGCCTGGCCACCCAGCAGGAGAGGTGAGAGAGCTGTAGACACAGGTCCCACAGACAGCATGTGAGTCTGCAGAGAAGGGCCACGGCCAGCAGAAGCAAGGCCTGGGGACACTTAGCAGAGGAAGAGAGACTGGTGGGAGCCAGGAAAGGGTGTCAGGGAGGAAGAGGCCTCTGCGCCCTTGATCTTGAAGAATAGTTATGATCTTGACATTTAGAAACACAGACAAGGCACTTCCAAGCCCAGGGGCCGCCTGACTGATCTATGGGTGCTGACAAGTTGGCAGCTGCCAGGCCTTCGGGCTCCTAGGAAGGGGGGTCAGTGGGGAAGCAAGCCAAAGGTGGGCGGGGCCAGTGCACAGGGGCGGGGCCAGCGCACAGGGGCGGGACTTTCTCCTTCATCCCCATCCGTCTAAATCCTGCTCGCCCTTCGGTGGGCCCTTGCAAGCCCGCATCCTCCAGGAAGCCTTCGCTCACCTCTCCAGAAGTGTTCTCTCTGCCATGGAATTCCTTTGTCCCACGTCACCGCCCGTCCCTGGACAGGTCGGCCCTTCCAGGCATCGAGCCTCGGTGCACCGCATGGGTGCTATTCCTTTCGAAGCGCCTTCCCTCCCCCACCCACCCCCCAGCTTCCACTTGCTGACTGAGGCTGCTCATTGCCCTCTCCGGGAAGCCTTCCGGGTGTGCCCCTGCAGCACCCCTTGCTCCAGGCTTCCATCGCCCCAGCCTGGCTGCAGGGCGCCCTGCTCACTCATCGATGGGTATATCTCTCTTCCCACCACCTGCTCCTCAAGGGCAGGGCCTACACCCTTTCTCTCTCCAGTCACGGAACCCAGCAGATAATAGCTGCTCAATCCACGCTTGCAGGAAGCAGCTTGCTCATGCCCAGAAAGGCCCCTTAACTGTAAACACCATACAAAGGTCTCTTTGGATAATGGCCTGGATCTAGAAAACTAAAACGAGAAGAATGCATTTTTTTAAAAAATGAATACGAGGATGACGCGGGGGGCAGGAGGATGCAGATGGTGAGTGAGAGGAGCTGAATCGGGGTTTAGACGTTTTACAGTGACGGCGAGCTCCAAGTTCTGGCCTGATCCTGACCTGAGGTCACACGGCTGCCCTTCCCAATGCACACCCACTCCCTTCCCCTGGGGTCACTAAACCTCACAGGTCCTTAGCACGGCCCATCCCTTGCTCCCTCTCATGCTACAGAGGAGGCCCAGAGAGGGACTGCAACCGGCTGGACATCACACAGCAAGCAGACACCACCTCACACCTTGAGATCACAGGGCAAAGGTCTAGAGCTCCAACCCCGCATGCTTGCTTCATCCCCGAAGGTGGGTGGCCTCTGAGGGCAAAGTGCATTTGCTCCCTGAACAGCCACTGCTAAGCCCCCTCCCTCCGCGCCTAAAATCTGGGTCGTTCTAGAGACACTGTGACTCAGCCTTCCTGGACCAGTTTCGGGAGTGGCAGCTGCGTAGCAACCCCGGGCCCTGCTGGTCCCGAAGCTGCCAGGGTCCTCATCAGTATTTTATTTGTCTGTTTTGCTTGTTTGTTTGTTTTTTGTTTTGTTTTTTTCAAGCTGGTGGCAATTGCTATTTAAATTGTTTTGTAAAGTGTCTCTGCATTTACAGTGCCGGCTGTCAGCAGTCCCACAATAGGAAATGAGATTTGGCATCAAAAGGCAAAGACGCTACTAAAATACATTTTAATAAATATGTAAATCAATTAATCACCCATGCAGGGAAGGCGCACCAGGAAGGCAAGCAGGCAGGCTGAGCGTGGGGCTGTGGAGACCCGCCCGCGGCCCGGGCCGTGGAGGGAGCTCAGTGGGCATCGTGCGTGGGGATGAGGGGCATGTCCTGGAGCCCTGGCCTGACCTCCCACTCTCCCAGTTCTGTGTGAATGGGCCTCTAAGAGTCTCGCCAGGAGATGGGACGGAGCCCCATCAAGGTACAACTCAAAGACAAATCAGCTCCAGGGCTGAGAGCAGGAAGCCCCAGAAGGCTTCTCCACGCTGCTACCTCCCAAAGAAGTCAGAGCTTTCTTTACCCCAGAAAGACGCTTCCCTCCGTAGGGAACAGGCTCTCTCGTGCGCTTCTTGCAATGCACGCGTGCATGCGTTCACGCGTGCCACCGTTGGACCAGCAGGTGCGGTCAGGAGAGCCCCGTGGACTATTCAGGGCTGGTGTCCCTCTTGGTACCTGCCACTTGTCCAGCATTGTCAACCTGACTCGTATTCGCTGAGCACACACTGTGTGCTTCAGGCACTGAGCATGCCGAGCCCCGGACACACGAGGGGACGCAGCCACACCTGCCGTGCGAGGGTGGTTGTGACAGGGACCCAGGCATGGTAGCCGCCATGGAAGCCGGAGCGGGGTGCCCTCACGTCTTGGCCAGAAATGAAGCAGAGTCGTTTTGGAAAAGTTACTCCGAGGGTGCCATTCCACGCCCCAGGCTAGTTGTACCCAAGCCCCTACCGACAGCGAGAAGGTTCCCAAGCGGCATCCCCAGCGTGGGTTCTGAGGCACGCGGTGTTCATAGAACTTACTCCAAAAAGAGGTTCCGAGGTCACGGTACTTGGGAACATGTTGGGTCAAGCAAAACTATGCCAGTTTCCACGTTGCCCCACTCTGAGGTGACACCCTTTCTGGGGACACTTCTGAAGCACTAACTTCATTAAGATTGATTCGTCCTGCCCGCCCTTCTGATGGGTCCAAAAGCAAACCTGGCAGGGCCATGGGGGAGATTTGGTCATAATTACCATCTTTAATTACCGCTAAAACATCCATTGCTCTTGTTCAATTAGCAGCGCGGTTGCAGGCATGGCCGACTCCGCAACACGGAATAAGCTGAAAATTGATTTCTGAGCACTTCACGCAGATCTGACATCACAAACCTGATAAGGTTGTCACAGACGCGCCGGCGTGGCCGGGGAGGAGCGTGGCGGGGCTGGAATTGCCTGGGTGGGAAGATAAATAACTTGTACACTTACATCTTGTTCATCAAGTAGGAGGCGCTCGTGGGGGAGCCCGGCGTGGCGGGTGGGTGGGAGGTGCAGGCAGGGCGCTAAAGGAGAGGCCCGTGAACAGGGACCGGGCGCTCTGGGGTGACCCCAGGACGGGCCAGCTGCTGGGGAAAGCCAACCTCTGCGAAGCTGGCAGGTGCTACCGAGGGCCAGGTGGGCAGGAGGCCCGGGCTCCCGACACCCCCACCCCCTCTCCCAGTGACGGCAAAGGCCCCTCAAGTCCAAACTCCTTTACTAGCTCTCGTCCGATGCCAGGGTCGTCCTGCTGTGGGGCTGAGTGGATACCTGCGTGCACGTCACAGAACGGTGGATGGGGAGCATTTTATGAGCTCCCAGGTGCTCACAGAGTGTGCACTTGTTAGCATTATTATTATTACTACTGGTATTATTCTGGGTCTGTGGTTATATAGGGGCACAGCTCAAAACTACGAACAGCCTTGGAAAAAGGAACCCTCTCTCTGAGTCCCTCCATTTATGCTGAGGGACGTAAAGAAAATATCTCCCTTCTCAGCTTATGAAACTCGTGACTACGGAGCATCCGTGTGTGCCAGGAACTAGGCAAAGCACGAGACAGACAAATGGATGGACAGATGAGAGAGACAGACAGGCAGAGAAGAGAGAGAGAGAAGAGGAGTGAAGGGGAGGGGACAGGAGAGAGAAATGAGCACTTTAATCCTCTCTGCAGCAATAAAGGGTAGGTGTTATGCCCATTCGATGAACAGGGCTTAGCAAGATTAAGTAACGCAGCCCACCTGCTAAGCAATGGAGCAGGGATTCAAACCCAGTCCTCTTTGTGGGAAGAGACAGCATCTCACCCTCCACTGTGCCCCTGAAGTGTCCTGTCCCTTCAAGCATTGTGGGTGCCTTTCAGTAGACAGTGCAGGGTCCCCAGGGACTAGAGCTGTTGTTGTCCCAAGTCACTCAACCTGTAGAAATGGAGACTAACTAGCTGTGCTGCTTGCACAGCCAAATACAGTGATGTTCTGGGGTCCTGGGAGGCTAGGACTCCAACATATGAATCCGGGGGGACACAACATGCCTCATAACAGAGGAACAACAGGCAACAGGATGGGGGTGGGGGGAGACCAGCAGGGGACTGTGGCTGCAACCTGGGTGAAACGGGGTGCGGCCTGAATAGGAGCAAAGCCGGAGCCACCCCCTCAAAGGAGGGGCTGCCTGGAGGTCTGTGACCTAACGGGAGAATGAGCAGGACACGTGAGTGGCCAGATGGGACGACTGCCTCAAAGGTGCACACGCTTACGGGCCACCCACCCTAGAGAAGCCTCCGGAAGATGTTGCTTTTCAGGACCCTTGGGACCCCAGGGAGTGCAAGTCTACAAATCAAACACGCACGCAGTGCAAATCGCTGCTACTGAGAAAATCCACGGGCTCACACAGGTCAGAGCCGTGGGCCGATGCGGTGGGAAGGGCACCGGACAGCCTGAGTCCTGAGGCCCGTGCTCTGTGACAGGCAGACACTCACCTCCTCTTCTGGCCTCAGTTCCCTCCTCTGTACAAGCAGAGACTGGAGCAAGACTGCCTTTAGGGTCCCTGTCATCGTAGAGACCCTGGAATCTCACTACCACACAAGAGGCAGAGCGGGGACCAGAGCAGTGGGAGTAAAGAGAGGCCAGGGGGACTGGGGTGGAGTGGGGGAGGAGGGGCCCGTGCCCCGAGGCTCGTCCTCACCTTGTCCAGGGACATTGAACGCGCTCAGATCCAGAGGCCAACCCTGATCAGCCAGCCACGCATGTCCCTACCAGTCCCGCATGAGAGCAAATATTTATTGCACATATTCGTCAAATAACCTGAACTTCTTCAGGGCTGATGACCCTAAAGGCTCTCCCCCACCCTCCCCCTCTGTTCCCAGCCCACGCCTCCCACTGGCTCCAGCTCATGCCTCTCGCTCCGGGTTTCAGCCGTGGTCCCCTCGTGGACAGCCCTCCATCTTGCCCACATTACCAGTTGCCTTAAAGGGGGAGAAAAAGCCATCAGGGTCACCGCTGACATCGCCACATTATCCGATGCAAAAATATCCAGAGCGGAACCCAAGATGCTCTATCCAGTCAAACTATCAATTAAGTCTAAGTCAATACGAACGAACATGCAGAAGCATGAGAATGTCAGTCTCTCGAGCTTAAAGAATCGATAAGAGGACACTTACAAGCCAACCGAAAGATGAGTGAAAAAATGTGGCCGAAAACCTGGGATGACACTAGGTCCATGTACCTGCAACTAAGACCAAGACCAGCATTACAGAACCAAATATAAAGCTTGCAAACCTTGGTAATGTAGAAATTTTAGAACTAGCAAAATTTGGCTCAAGGAAGCGAAGAGAAGGTAGAAAATAATGGTTTTATGCTAATAACTACTTTGTTTATAGATGACTGTCACAGACATCACTTAAAGCAAATAAAGAGAGTGATGGACATATATGAATATTTAAAAGTATACAAGTGGGGAGGCCGGGATACTCAGTGGGTTAAGCACTCACTTTGCAGCCCTGCGGACCGAGGATCGAATCCCGGCCCCGGCCCAGGCGGACCCATATGCTGAGCTGGGGAGCGCCCCCAGTTCAGTTCTCACCGGGGTGAGACCCCGGCCCAGTCCCTGCCCTGTGCAGCCCCACGCCCACCTGTAGAATGAAACTATGTGGAAAAACCAACGATGTGCAACTATGGAGACTATTCTGGGCCCTCCCCCTTCTCTCTGTCTCTGTATCTCTCTCTCTATCTCTCTCTCTCTTTCTGTCAAAAACAATAAAAATAAATCTTTAAAAAAAGTATACAAGGGAAATATTAAGAAAATTAGCAATAATATAATCAACTAAAATAAGGTGGTTAGAGAGGTTGGATTCAGTGTAAATATTGCAATTTTGTCATTCTTAGCGAAAGCAGTCAGTAGATACTAAAGAACGTGTATAAATACTGGGGGAAAATAAAGGCCTTTCAAATTATTGGAAGAAATATGCACATAAAAACCAACCAAATAAAACAAAATACAGTGTAAAAGATTGAAAAATAAATAAATAAATGAAGCAGCCATAAAACCAGAAAGTATAGCATAAAACATGATTTAAAAACATGTCTGCCATATTAAGTAAGTTATGTGAGTGGGATCATTTTACCTACTAAAATATTTTTACTCTCAGACTGGCCCAAAATTCTTATAGATCTTAAAACCCAATTATTTAGAGAGGTTGCAAACAAAGAAAGGCTAATGGCACGGCACACAAGCACAAACAGAAAGCAAAGAACACGACTTCAGTGGCTGAGAAGACACAGGGTGGCTCCAGGGAATGGATATTGGCTCAGGGGCATTGAATGAGAAAAGGGTCTGTCCCCAATGATAAGCTAACAGTTATCAATATTTATACTTCAGGGGAAGCTGGGATGGTTCAGCAGGCTAAGCGCTCGCTTTGAAACCCCGGGGACCGAGGATCAAATCCCGGCCTTGGCCCGTGTGGACCCATACGCTGAACTGGGGTGAGCTTCCCATGAGGGAGGCCCCCAGCCCGACAGAAGTGAAAAATACGACAAAGGAGCAAGTCATCAAATTAATAAAGTTATTCTAACTGATACTCTGAAAATAATACCTTCAACACCCTGAAAACAGAAAATTAAAAAACTGAAAATATTAGGCTACAAAGACAACCTCAATAGTCTCCCCAAAATAGAAACCATACAAACAATATTCTAGGATGATAATGTAATAAAATTAGAATTTCAAAATAAAATCCTTATCACTCATAAATTGTAATCCTTTTTCTTAAGCAGTACTTGGGACAAAGGAAATAAAAACCAAAATTGGAAAAGACCTTTAAATAATTTCAATGAAAGCATTATATGTTAGACCCTATGCTAAAAAAGGGTCCATAGGTAAAAATGAAAATACATTAATTGAGCATGCAACTCAAAGTTAGAAAAAGACAACAAACCCAAGCCAAGGAAAGCAGAAAGAAGACATTAGTTATATGAAAGCAGAATACAATGAATTCAATTAAAAGCTGTAGAATCGATGTATATATCCAAGATCTGATTCTATCTAAAAAAATAATAGCGCTAATGAGAGAAAAGCCATTAGCTGGCCTTGTCAAGCCAAAGGGAGAGAACAGAAATACCCCAAGTAAATCATTATAATGAGAAAATAACCATAGAAACTGATAAAATTTAAAGCATGACATAACACTATTTTGCTCATTGTTATGGAAAATAACTAGAGAATATGGATAAAAGCATAAATTTACAGCAAAATATAAGTAGCCAAAGTAACCACAGTAAAGTTAGACGATCTAATGGGACAATCGCTATAAAATAACTAAAGACAGTTGTCAAAGGGCTGCCCCCCGCCATAAGAACACCAAGCCCACAGTGTCCCAGAAGAATTCTCACACACCTTTAAGAAACAGGTCGTTCCGATGCCTTATAAACTTCAGAACATACAAAAAGAAAAAAATTCACAATGCTTTTTTTTTTTTTAATAGTATAACAGGGACATCGAAACCAGACCAAGAGCACAAAATGAACCTATGGCCCTCTGTCACTTATGAATACTACAACAGATCACTCTGTGACGCATCAGAAAACAGAAATCAGTGACACATTAAAAAATAATAATAAGGGGAAGCCGGGATGGCTCAGTGGGTTAAGCGCTCACTTTGCAGCCCCAAGGACCGAGGATCGAATCCCGGCCCCGGCCCGTGCAGAACCATGTGTTAAACTGAGGAGCTCCCCCAGTTCAGTTCTCTCTCTGTCTTTGTATCTATCTCTCTCTCTCTCTCTCTGTTAAAACAATAAAAAATAATAAGAAGAAGAAGAAGAATAAGAGCCAAGCAGAGTTTATCCAAGAATTTAAGGATGATGGACTATTTAAAAATTATTTTGTAATCCAGTACAGTAATAGATCAAAAGGAAAAACACAGATTACTCTCACAGAGGCTGAAGAGACATTTGAAAAATTCACACCCAGGCTTGATTTTTGTAAAGTGTCTTAAAAAATAGTAATGGATGGATAATTTCTTAATTATGATCAAAGATATGTTGGGGCAATAACCACAATGGGGGAACACTTTGAGCGTTTTCACTGAAGTCAGAAGCGAGACTGGACATAACATTCCCGCTGTTATTTTACATTGTTCCCTGATGTGACAATTGCAAAGGAGAAGGTAAAGTTATCACTACTTTCGGCCAATGTGATTGCTCACTTGGAAAACTCAAGATAATCGACTAAAAATGATACAAACACTAAGAAAGTTTATTAAGTTGGCTAGTTATAAAAGTAACATAGGGGAGGCCGGGATGGCTCAGCAGGTTGAGGGCTCACCTTGCAGCCCCGGGGTCCAAGGATCAAATCCCGGACCCAACCCATGCGGACCCGTGTGCTGACCTGGGGTGAGCTTCCCATGCGGGAGGCCCCCGGTTCAGTTCTCACCACGGCGAGCCTCCCAAGTTGGAGGCCTCCGGCCTGGTTCCTGCCCTACGCAGCCCCGTGCCCACCTGTGGAATAAAACTACAGAAAATTGACATTGTGCAACTATGGAGACGGCTCTGGGCCCTCCCCCTTCTCTCTGTCTCTGTCTCTGTTTAAAAAACTAACATAGCCAAGTATATATACAAAGAACGATCAGTTAGAAGATATAATGGAAGAAAACATCCAGTTAGAATAGCAACAGAGGAAGATCAGATACAATAGAATTAAACCGAGAAACGTAGGTCTAGGAGACTCCGTCCTGTTCTTGCAGCATGAACCCCCTGAGACATACCTGACGGCTGAGATGCAGGCAGGTTATTTGCACCTGGAGATGCTGGGAGGTTATTTACACCTGCCGCTACTCTATTCTGTTCCACCTCCCTGGCGATGTTCCCCTCAAGGGGACCGGCACAAATAAGTTATTCCAACAGTGACATGCCCTGTCCAGGGACTATTAGAAGGACCATAGTACAGGCTTCCCTGAGTGACTAAGGCAGCTGGCCTTGGGTGGGTAGCTCTCCCCAATCTGTCCACTTCGCTGGGACCCTCTCCCACTGACACGAAACCCAGACTCTTCCAGACGCTGCAGACCGGGCAGAGGGGACGCCACGTCTAGACCCTTGCCCACATTTTCCGGTTGTGCCCTGGGATTCAGCTGAGGGGGAAGAGATGTCCTTTATTACGCCTGCCTCCCTGGGAAACAGCGTCTGGACCAGGGTGGAGGTGGCTCCAGCCTCTATCAGCCATCCACCCCTGGGGCGACAGGCATCCCATGGCCCCCAGACTGAGCGACTGCTGAGCCCCCCCAACTCCAGGAAGCCCCCATTCCCAACGCCAGACTGCCCTCTCCTGACCAGACCCTGCAAAGCCGTTTGGAAGGAAGGGTGAGGAGTCATGGTTTTCCCCACAAAGAGGGAAGAAAAGGGACAAAGCGGGAATCAGGAGTTAGCCGGCCGCCCCACCCTCCCGCCTCTCCCTCCCACGACAGCTGTTGTCCTGAAATCGCAAAGCCTTTTTGCTCAAAACCCGGAGTGGGGGAAAGAAAGTGGGGGAGGGAGAGAGGAGCAAAGGAGAGGAGAGAAGCAGCAGCGAATTTCAAAAGGAGGGCTCATTTGCGCGCCGACAGCTGCATCTGCATAATGAAGTGTGCAGAGGATGTTTGGCTCATGTATTTTTTAGAAGGTTTAACTTTAATTTTATTTAGCCTAAGAAGGGCATGTCACTCAAACTGCGCCGGTCATTTATAAAACTATTTCCACTGTGTTTCCAAGGAGCTGTCTTTCTGGCCTAAGTGGCTGATGCCTGAGGTTGTGAATGCTAATACAGAGGTCGGGAGCCAAAAAACAACACCGGCCGGGGCGGCCACACCACCAGAGGGAGAGAAAAGGGCTGCCGAGGAGACGCGGCAAGAACGAGGCCGCACGTGACCGGGGACAAGGCCCCGGGACTCCAGAGTGGCAGGTCAGGCTAGTGCCCACCCACAGCAGGGCCAGGGACCGAGGTCCCCGCAGACCACACCTCAGTCAGGCACCAGGGCTCAGCTCTCCCAGCCCACGGTTTTGAGTGTTGCTACGGTGAGTCTCCAGCAAACACCGTTTCCAAGAAGGGCGTGTTAGAACCCGCCGTCTTCCTTCCTGTCGGCGAGTCGGAACCGCACGGAGCTGGAAGGAGGCTGTCGGCGTTGAAGATGGGCCGGGCGGGCTGAGCACAACCTGGCTGCAGACACGCCTGTCCTCCTGCCTTCTCAGCAACCGTTCCCTCCTACCTCCTACCCCTTCCCACCACCCACACGCCCGCCTCCTGGATAAAATGCTTGGACCTTCAAAGCAGGCGTTCCACTGGCACACCGTGGAGAGCAGGGAGGACGAGGTCCGATCTGCAGAATCTCTCCCCGCGGGAGACCCCAGAATCTCGGACTCAAGCCAAGTCTCTGGTGACTGAGGTAGACACTGATCTCCAGGCGGGAAGTCCAGGCCAGAGGCAGGTGCGCCCACCTGTCCCGCCACGCCCACCACCCCTCCTGGGTCCCTCTGTTTCCTCCCTGAGTCTCAAAACCCAGAAGAGAGGCATCGGGAAAGTTCCACGCCAGCCAGATCATCGTGACCTCCTTGTGACCTTCTCCCTGTCGGGTTGTGTCATCTGAAGGTTCCGTTCTCCTGGGGATCAGGACTTCTGCATCTGGGGTCACGTCCCAAGGTCCCAGCCTTGAGGATCACGATGTCTGACCCAGAGGGGCACGCTAGACCTCTCCCTAAGGAAGCACCCCAATCCCTGCTGGGGAAAGACTAGAAACGACACACACAGCGGGGGTAGCCCGGCTAGCAGCCCGACTCCCAGAGTTCATGCAGGAGGCGGGAGGTGCAGGGTGGGGTGGGGGGAGCGTGGCTCATACGGTGACGAGGGACAGGCAGTCTTAGGGGCAGGAGATTCGGAGTTGGGCCGTCTGGGTTCAAACGTGCTTGAGCTAACCACTGGAGCACATCACCTAACCTCCTCATCCCTAAAAAGGAAGACCACCCACCCGCCGGGTTGTTGTGGAGTTGTGACTTCACGCGCCCTAATCTGCACATCCCACGTCTGCCGGGCACCGACAGGACAATGCTGATGGCTTACCACCCTGTTGGCCTTTCGTGGCCACTGAAGAGCTTTGACAAAGACTTGGAGGTCAGAGACGGTGGGAGCAGTGGGGGGGGGTCAAAATGATCCAATGCTGTACTCTGGTTCCGAAGATCGGATGCCTACAGCCCAGAGAGGGGGCACGGATGCGCCTAGGTCACACAGCTTGTCCATGCGAATCCCAGACCTGAGTCTTCCGGGTCCGAGTGACAAGACTACACAGCTGCTGAGGGTGAACACACACTGCCCCAAACACACACACACACATCAGGAAAGGGTTTCCAGTCCCCCTCAACGTGCAGACAGAGGGGGCTGCTGAGCCCAGACCGGGGGTGAGGGGAGAGCCAGGGGAGGGGTCCGGTGGGCCACAGCCCCCCAGGACGCGTCTGCCTGGGTGCCAATGCACACTGAACCTGCTGTCAGCAGGCCGGGAGCCGGATGAGCACATGTCACGTTTCAAAGGAAGGTTTTCTGGTTTTTCTTTTTCTCGTTTTCTCCCCAGGAAAGGAAAAAGCAGAAAGACAAGCAGACTCCCAGGGCCGGGTCCTGGGAGACAAGCCAGCATATGGCCCCCCCCTCCACCCTCTCCATTCCCTCTTCAGACCCCAGAAGTGACAGCCAATCCCCTCCCCGAGTTTATCCTCTCCAAGGACAAATGGATTTCACAGCTGATCCAGGGGGGCAGGGGCTGTCACAGATCCATCAGCCTTGACCCACCTTTGCCCCCTGCTCCCCCAGCCCCGGCCACAGTCTGAGCCATAGCCCTGCAAGCCCACAGCACCCTCACCCACCCGGCCCTGCCCCGGGGGTCAGCAAGTCCCAGCAAAGCCATCCTTGACCTTCCGAGAGGAGTGCAAGTGCCGCACCGGCCTCTGCCCCACACCCTGAGGCCTGGCCTCTCATCCCGGGCCCACAGGAAGGCACTTCACGGTAGTAAACACTCCTCATTCTCACGGCCACTGGAAACCACAGGGCTTCTTCATTACAAGAGGAACGACACAATATTAGCAATTAATTCATTCTAATCTGGTCTGGAAGAGAGGTCGGGCCTATGGCCGCCCCCAGACGCCCCCAGAGCTGAGGACCACCCCGACAGATATTGTGATTGAAATGTGTTTGTGTGGAGTGATTAGATACTATCTGCAATCAGTCCATTTCCATAAACTTAAGCGTCCACAATTCTTTCATATTAAATGAATTTTCATATCACATTTCCCAATAAGCACTGCCTCAAGTCAACCTTTATTTATCTAATAACGCCATGCAAATATTTTATTACATTTCAATGAAATGTGTCAAAAACTATTACCTGGCACTGCCGTGGAGTGGGGAGGGAACAGCGCTGGGGGGAGGCGGGGAAACCTCCCTCCCCTGGAAGCCCACGTGGCTCTGTCCCCGCTCCAGGCCCCCGACCCCTTCAGAGAGGTGGGTCTACAGGGAAAGTGTTTTCTAAGCCAAACTGAGGACACGCAGGGCAAATCCAAGCCCCACCTCACCCCCAACAAGAGGAGGGACCCCTTCTCCACTCCAACAGCCCTCTGCCTCACCCCTGCTGCCAAGACCAAGGTCAGTGCTGGCTTCGCAGACGTCTGACCTAGGCAGTTACACTGGGCCCCACGCTCAGAGGGCCTCGTGCTTTTAGGTGAAGGGTCGCTGTCCCCTTCCTATCAAAATATCAATGGCATTGTTTACAGAACCAGAACATACGATCTTAAAATTTATAGGGAGCCACAAAAGACGCCAAATTGCCACAGCCATCTTAAGAAAGAGCAAGACAATTGGAAACACCATGCTACCTGATGTCAAATTCTACGAAGGCCGTCCAGAAAGTCTCCAGCCATGGAACCGTTCTCGTTATATCGACAATGGCTGGACTTTTTCCAGACCGCCCTCCTACTAGGAGCCCCTAGTCATCAAAACAGCCTGGTACTGGCGTGAAAACAGACACACGGATCAATGGAACAGAACAGAGAGCTGAGAAATAAACCCACGCCTATATGGTCACTTAATCTCCGACAAAGGAAGCAGGACCATACAGTCAGATGAAGACAGTCTATTCGATACATGCTGTTGGAAAAACTGGACAGATACACGTCAAAATATGAAATTGGACCAAGTTCTTATACTATATACAAGAATAAATTCAAAATGAATTAAAGACTTAAATGGAAGACCTAAAACTCCTAAAATAAAACAGGCAGTAAATTCTCTGACATTGTCCTTAATAATATTTTTCTGATATATCCCCTTGGGTGAGGGAAACAAAAGAAATACTAAGCAAATTGGGACTACACCAAATTAAAAAGGTTTTGTACAGCCAAGGAAGCCAACGAAATGAAAAGACATCCTACTGCATGGGAGAAGACATTTGCCAATAATACGTCTGATAAGGGGTTAATATCCAAAGTTTATTTTAAAAAACTCACACAGCTGACCACCAAAAACAATCTAATTTAAAAATGGGCAGAGGACCTGAATAGACAGTTCTCCAAAGAAGACATGCACGTGGCCAATAGATGTATGAAAAGATGCTCAACAACACGAATCACGAGAGAAATGCGAATTAAAGCCACAAGGAGCTACCTAACCTCCCTCCTTCAGAATGTCCATCATCGATACATCAACAAACAAGTGCTGGCGAAGATGTGAAGAAAAGGGAACCCTCATGCAAATTGGTACAGCCACCATGGAAAACAGTAGCGGGATTGCTCAAAAAGTTAAAAGATAGAACTACCTCATGACCCAGCAATCCCGCTTCTGGGTACTGATCCAAAAAAGCCATAACAATGTTCAAAAAAATATATGCACCGCTGTGTTCATTGCAGCGCTCATCCCAATAGCCAAGATGTGGAAGCCACCCAAGTGCCCATCAATAGACAACTGGATAAAGAAGAGACAGGACGTGTCTACCGTGGAATACTACTCAGCCATAAAGACGAGTGGAGGGACTTAGAGAGTAATATGCTAAGTGGCGTAAGTCGGGCACAGACAAATAGCGCAGACGCTGAACACGCCGTTCACCTGTGCCTGCAGGAGCTTGTTCTGCCGGTGATGTCGGAAGCCTGGCTGATGCGAAAGCTGCCCCAGGTCCAGCCATGAGCCCCTCGGCCTCCGTCATGGACCAGAGAGACAGGAGCGGGGGGCCCACCTCCCCGACCAGGCAGCTGGCTCCCTCAGTCCTCGCCCTGGCCTCTGAGGGGCGGACCGAAGATTTGAGGATCGTCAGAGTCACAGGAAAAGGAGTTTCAGCTGATGGGATAGAGGAGAGGGTTGCGTGATGGAGAACCTTCCAGAATGCCCTATATTGGGCCCTGTAGGAAATCACTCCTTAGTAAAGTTAGCTTGTACTCAAGCCTCGTGTGTGTGTGTGTGTGTGTGTGTGTGTGTGTGCATGTCACAGAGAGAGTGTGCCAGCCCTCAGTGCCCTGAAGGCACAGACATCGTCCAGTCTCAGGTCCCCCACGTCCAGCCAAATTCCGAGGTTTGCGGGCTCTCTGTCCAGCAGGCGGCCTGACCACCAGACAGTCCACCCGACCGGCTGACCAGCGAGCGCACAGCCGGACCACAGGGTCTCCTGGTCCGTCCCCTGCCTCTCCTCCCGCCTTCCTCTAATCACTCTCGCTGACAGATTGACAGAAGTGCCCCTACCAGAGAAAACTGCCTCTGGGCACAAGTACAAAACATAAAACATTTAGGGAAAATCATCCAAGAACAGTTGGCACCACGCGTAAACTGCTTTAAACACTCAGCTAGAAGCCGCCCATTGAAAACCGGCTCAGCCTGGCCACCTTCCCAGGGCACCCCGTCCTCAGCCCTCCTGGGGTGCTCCTGATCAAAGCCTGCCTCCTGACGCCCAGCAGGACCCCCCCCTTCCCCACAGGCACGTGCCAGGAGCCCCTGCCCGGGGACACAAAACGGGGAAAGCCGTGTGTGGGGACCCTTTCTCACCAACGCCCCCACAACACAGACCCCAGCACAGAGCTGAGGACTCAACGCGTCTGGCCGGCTGGCGCGTCAGCACCTGGGAGGCCTTCGCGAGGCGTGGCGGACCCGCTCACTCCCCCCATTTGCGGAGCATGTGTGACCCCCGAGGAGTTCCGCCTCTCTGACCCCACGGGTCCTCACAGCGACCTAAGCGATGGGTTTATAATTCGGTGCTTGAGATGCAGAAAAGGCCCGGAAGCCACTGCACAGGCTGTGAAGTGGGCAGGTGGCCGAGCTGGGACAGACACCCACGTCCCTGCCCCTGTTCATGGCCTTCCTGCTGAACGGGGCGGCCTCTGGCCTCACACGGGGGTGTCTCCGTGGGCTCAGAGCTGGTCTCCTTGGTAAGGTGACCCGGTTTTAACATTGGTAAAGCGGGACACCACTGACCGGGGGGAGGGGGTTCTTGATTAAAAATCGGGTCTATCTCCCGCCGTTCCCTAGCGTGTCGTGCATTCTTTCCAAACATCGGGACTTTTTTAAAACGCCGCGGGACACGGGACAAATCGTTAAAAATCGGGACTGTCCCGCCCACAGCGGGGCGTCTGGTCACCTTATCCTTGGGGCCCGGGGTCCAGGATCAAGGGAGGACCACTGTGGGTCTAGGAGGCGGCAGCATGGGGGCGGGGCTCAGTCACCGCAGGCCACGCCCTCCTCCTCAGGGGCCCAGGGCAGGGTGGGCTCCCCAGCAGGAAGCCGGGGGCTGGGCAGGGGCTGAGCCCAGGCTGCGCCCCCTCCCCAAGAGGTCACCCCAGGAGCTCCTGTGGAGTGAGGACTGCGTCCGCAGATCGCCAAGGCTCTGCCAGCTTGAAGGCCCGAACCCAGACGCCCACTCCACAGATGCCCATCAAGCTCCTAAGACCCCGAGATCACTAGCTTTTGATTTACGAAGCACTTCGGGCGTCCCCAGCCGGGTGCCCCCCACCTCTACCCAGCACAGCCGACTGCCACTTCCAGGAAGATCAGAAGCCACTAATTGTTTCCCACTCCGCTCCGGCATTGATCGGGAGGGCACGATCAGGGTGCTATCGACAGCTGGCTGGCTCTCTTGCCGGCTCTTTCACGAGACAGACACCGAGCCAGCTCCGCAGAGGCGCGCGCGCCTGCATCCTACAGCCCTGGGTGAGCCACTCCCCGCCGTCCTCAGGCCCCTGTGGACCCTCCGGACGGCTGGGTGCGTGGGGCACGAGAAGCTTCGTGAGGGGGTCTGTCCAGACCAGTGAAGCGCCCCAGCCAAGCGCGTGAAGTAGGGGACCCACGGGAGTGGAGTGGGCCACCTCGGGGGGACAGGAACAAATGGCGGGGTGCCGCCAAGGGAGCCTTAGACAGAAGTCTTCATGGCACAGGGACAGGACCCGCAGACCAACCACGAGACCTTTAGGGGGTGGGGCTGGGGGCAGAGCCGCCCCAAGAGGCTGGGAACAGTGAGGTGGGGGCAACTGGGGGGCCGGCAGGGAGGCCATGGGTCCCGGGCCTGAGGAATGTGTGAAGAAAGCACCGATTTGGCTCAGACCTTCCCAGGAGCTTTGAAAGGAGGAAAACCACTCTCCGCAGGTCCGAAGGGCAGAGCCAACGCGCGGAAGAGAGAAGATCCGAGACTCCCCCGAGGTGCCGGCCCCCAGAAGGAGGGGAGGGTGGTAATCTCATAAACAAGGCAACAAAGCGCTTGTCACCAAGCTAATTTTATTAGAACAGATCGCAAATGGCTAATTTCCTTGTACTAATGAGCAAATTAGTTGAATCTCTGATCTGCTTTTAAGGCACTTACCCTAATAAACCATGAGCCACGGTGACGCTTGCGGTGAGTCGCGCGATCCGTGCGTTTGGGTTCCGGGGACTCCAGGCACCCAGCGGAGTTCCAACGGGGGGGCCTGGCCCAGAGGTGCCCCTGGCAGACCCACTCGGAGCCCAGCCCTGCCCAAGGTCACAGGGAGGTGCCCACCCCAGGGGTCAGCTTGGGGCAGAGGCCATGCCAGGGGGGCCCCAAACTGTCAGCCAAGCCCACTCTATACAGACAGCGGTAGAGAGAGAGACCGGGCTCTTCTGCAAACAGCACGTGACTCAGCCCGCCGCGAGCTCCGGGCGGGAGGCACATTAGAGCCCTAACTGACCCCCCACCCCTGAGCCTCCCTGAGGAGGCCTCGGACCCGTGCCACATCTCAAGGCCCCGTGACCACCTGCTCCACCCAGGGGCTGCATGTAAGCCGCTTCGGTGGCAGGTGGACCAGCAGCGGTCCCTCCAGCCGGACATCCCAGGACCAATGAGGACGCAGCTCTGCTCCTCCTTTCTAGAGCTTTCCACAGAGCAGGCCCTGGAGACCCTCACGGGGACCTTTGCCCACAGCCCCGCTTCACAAATGCCCTCATTCGCTCAGCCCAGTCCTGCCCGCTCCTGCCCACCGGGTCGCATCACATCCCTCTCCCTCGCTCTGTCCCCATCACCGGGACCCCACCCTGTCTCTCCGTCTTCCTGTCCAGCTCACATCCTCGCTGCCTTCAAGAGTCGGCTCGGGTCCCCGGGGCCAGGAAGGCGCTTCTGCCCCAACCTCCGTGGCCTCGCCCCTTCCCGTGAATCCAGGACACAAGTTACATTCTGGCGCCCGGCCGTGCACCATTTACACACGCGCGTGCACGCACGTCGGTTCCCTGGTCTGGACCGCCCACCCATCCTGAACTGGGCTAGACCCGCAGGACCGTGAGGAAGACACGGAACCGTTCAGAACCCCGACCCGTGAGTGCAAGGGGCTGGGCCAGGCAGGGAGCCTTCTGCGTCCTAGGCACCCTCACCTGCGGCGTAGACCGCGCAGGCGGCAATGACGGCGTGCGGATCGCAGACGGGCCGCGGGCACTGTGCACACGCCACCTCACCTGACAACAGCGGCACGAGCCCTGGACGTGGGGACCCCCTCAGTGGCAGCCCCAAGATCCCCCCAGCACCTCGCTCACGATCCCTGACCCGCAGGATGAGAGTCCCGGGCCCGGCGGGTGCCCAGGGCGCGGGGCCCTTGCCCTGTGTCTGATCACAGCGGTCTGTGCTGTCGCTGGACGTGGTGGGCTTCTGTAGTTTGGAGCCTACGGCCTTCCGACGCCTCCCGCCGCTCTTCTCCGTATGGAACTTCCCCTCGCCCAGAGCAGCAACATCCCACCATCAATCGCTCTCGTCGGGCCTCCAGTTAGAAATGAAAGTCAGCCGCCAGCCGGGAGGCAGCCCCGGGCTGAGCCCGAGGCAGGGGAGGGAGACGCCCGGGCGGCCGGCTTCCGAGCGCTCAGTGCCGGGGTCTCCGAAGGCCCCCGAGCGGAGCTCTCGGTTGACAAGGCCACCCGCTCCCCCCTCTGCTATGCTGCACCCCCAAACAGGGCCTGGGGCAGGAAGCCCTCTTGAGGTCACAGCTCAGCCGGTGGAGTGGGGCTAGATCAGCCTGTGCCAGTGACCACAGCTCTTTAAAAGAAAGCAACTGAAACTCCTATCTGAGCTGCTCAAAGACCCCTCAACCAGCTCCCCAGGGGGCCTGGGTTCCCAGAAAGCCAAGAGGGGAGGCTTCCAGAACATTCTAAATGAGAAAGCCCTGGAAAAACTGTGGAGACATAGGAAAATCAGCCGTTGGCAGAGGTTGGGAGGGAGAGAAGGATGAACAGGTGGAGGACAGGAGACTTTTAGGGCGGTGACCCTGTTCCGTGTGAGACTGTGATGGTGGACACATGTCATTTACATTTGTCAAAACCCAGAGAACGTACAACACCCAGAGTGAGCCTCCAGGTAAACCGTGGACTCTCATTAGTAGTAATAGAGCAAAGCCGGCTCATCAACGGTAGCCAATGCAGCACACGGGTGAAGGCCGTTAATATTAGGGGAACTGTGGGGGAGGGGAGCCCTCTGTACTTTCAACCCAATGTTTCTTTAAACTCAAAACCATAGTCTGTTAATTTAAAATAATAATAGGAAAGCCGGGATGGCTCAGTGGGTTGGGCGCTCACTTTGCAGCCCCCGGGATCGAGGATCGAATCCCGGCCCCGGCCCGTGTGGACCCATATGCTGAGCTGGGGAGCGCCCCCAGTTCCATTCTCACTGGGGTAAGACCCCGGCCCAGCTCCTGCCCTGTGCAGCCCCTCCCACCTGTGGAATGAAACTATGTGGAAAAAACAATGATGTGCAACTATGGAGACTGCTCTGGGCCCTCCCCCTTCTCTCTGTCTTTGTCTCTGTATCTCTCTCTCTCTCTTTGTCAAAAACAATAAATAAGTCTTAAAAAAATAAATAAATAAAATAATAATAATAATAATAGCTCCTATCTGGAAACAACCCAAATGTACATATCCAGGAGAACGGTTAAGCAACCTGCAGTCCACACCCACCACAGAACTACTCAACACTCAAAGGAATGAGCCATTGACACACACACTCACATGCACACATGCCCATATACACATGCACGTATACACACATGCATGCATGTATGTGTGCACACACGCACATGCACACATGAATGTGCATGCAAAACATGTGCATGCCCCTGCATGTACACCTGCATGTGTATGTGTGCATATATGTGCATGTGTACACATTTGCACATGCATGTGTGCACTCATGCTTGCACACACATATACACAAACACATGCATGCAGCCCTCAGTTCTAGGGACAGAGCTGCTCCCTTGCCATAGGGCCCGAGGCAAATCACTTCCCACTTTGGGGCCTCACTGTGGTCCTGTGTGAAGCTTCTCACCTCAGCCCATCCCTCCACCTCACTCCAGTATCAGAGGAAGAGGGAGACGCAGATGCGCTGGACCCCTCTCTTGCCTGCAAGAAGGAGCAAGGTCTCCTGGCCCAAGCTCCCTCCCGGGCAGCCCTGAGGGCCCCCTGCTCCCAGGGCTTTAATCTAGCCACCCTGCTCTGCAGGACCCAGAACCATGCCCTGTGTCAGGGGATGGAGGAGCCCACGGGGCTCCAGCCCCCTCCCCCAGCACTGCCCAACCCCCTGCCCACGGGGTTCCAGCCCCCTCCCCCAGCACTGCCAGAGCTCCTTCGGCAGCCCTGGCTTGTCCATACATCACCAGAAACGCAATCCCCTGATGAAAAAGAAAACCACTTTGCACTGAGCTAACAGAGTCAGGCCTCATTGTTCCCAATATCACCCAGCAATTTCTGAGCTCGGGGAGTGTCGGATCTGAGCAGGAAGATGAGCGATTGGGCAAGGTCAGCGGGCGTGGGGGGGAGTTCTGCGGGGGGCTCAGCTTGGAATTAGGGGGAAGGGACTCTGGACTCCCCAGAGGCACGAGCAGAAGGGACACCCTAATACATTCTGCTTCTGCACTTCTGCCCCCACTTCCTGTGCTCACATGTGGGTTCACCTAGAATGGAACGTCTTTGCTAATTAATAAAAATTCCCTTTAAACATTGCTGACCTGCCCCCCACCCCGCCCCCCAGCTCAACCTGCTTAGCTGCACGTTTGTACAACAGAAATTCCAGCCAAAGAGAGTCCGAGGGATTCTCCGGAGCCCCGAGAGAGAAGCCAGGCTCCACCGGCCCGAGGACACCCCAGGCCGCACCCCTGGGGCGCGCACCCCAGTACGGCTCTGGGGGACCGATCTGCCCCCTGCCCTGGCCACCATGACATGTGGCCCTTGCACAACCACAGCGCCTCTCACATTTACTCGGCCCCTGGGCCACACCATCCACACGGCGCTGAGCTCTGCGTGTCCACAGCCGACCGCTGCTATCGGTGACGCTGACGAGCGCGGCTCACGCGGGTCTGTCGTTCTGTCTTCAGTCCCAAACGCTGCCCCAGGCGCAGAGCTCCTGAAACGTGGCCAGTGGGACCGAGGGCTGCAGCTCACATTCTGATTCTTTTTCCTTTAAGCAGCCGGATGAGACCTCGCTGTTCGCTGGAGGCGGGGCTCATCGTGAGGAGGACGGGAAAGCCCCTCCGACCAGCCTGGCATGGTGACAGAGAGCAGGGTCTCAGGTTCGAATCCCTGTCCCCCACACGACGAACACGCGCGTGAACTCTCCGGGTTTCTGCCTTCCCCTGAACACCCGGAACACCACGGGCCACGCTGGGCGCCCGTGAACAGGGAACGAGTGCACACATTTAAACCGGGCCTTGCACACCCTGAAGAACTCAGTCCAGGGGAAGCCGGGATGGCTCAGTGGGTTAAGCGCTCACTTTGCAGCGCCGGGGACCGGGGACCGAATCCCGGCCCCGGCCCATGCGGAACCATGTGCTGAACTGGGAGCTCCCCCAGTTCAGTTCTCTCTCTCTCTCTCTCTCTCTCTCTCTCTCTCTCTCTCTCTCTGTCAAAAATAAATAAATAAATAAATATTAAAATATCTGTAAATATGGGAAGCCAGGATGGCTCAGTGGGTTAGGCGCTCACTTTGCAGCACCGGGGACCGAGGATCGAATCCCGGCCCCGGCTCGTGCGGAACCATATGCTGACCTGGGAGCTCCCCCAGCTCGGCTTTCTCTCTGTCTCTGTATCTCTCCCTCTCTCTGTCAAAAATAAAAATATATTTTAAAATAAAATAAAATAAAATTCGAGTCCAAAAGGCAAGTGCCAACTAGTAGGGGAGTAGAATCTAAAAAAAAAAAAAGAAATATCTGTAAATAAAATTATAAAAAAAAAAAGAACTCAGTCCACAGGGACCGTGCGTAGTCCCGGCACACAGTAAGCGTGGAAAACGCGCGTGGAGTCTGAAGGCGCGTCCTGCCGGAGCAGACTGGCTAATATATACATTGAGCGCGTAGCAAGCGCCCAGCGGTGTGCTCAGCACATTAAGCCCCTAAGAGCCAGGTTCGGTTATCAGCATTTCAAAGGTGAGATGCTGGGTGGAAGGAGGTAAGGAGCGCCCTCCTGCCAGTGACCACGTGCCAGACCCCAGAGCCCCTCAGCCTGTGTTCTCATCTACAAAACAGGCACTAAACTAGCACCTGTGTGGCCCGTCGGGCAGGTAGGGACCTAAGGGAATGGGTACGGTCTGTGCTCCATCTGAGGCCGCGGTTCCCAACCCGGGCAATGTGCTGCCCCACCCCCAGAGGACAGTGCCGGGGTCTAGAGAGAGCTTGCGTTCTCATTCCGCAGCAAGGATCAGCACGTCGGGGGTCAAGAGTGCTGACACCGAGCAGCCCTGGCCCCGAGCCCCGCGCACAGTGCTCAGGGCATGGACACAAGAGAAAGAGGGGAACCAAGGCCACACGCTTCAGAAGACGCGCCTTGTGCTCAGGGCCGGGGGCAGCCGCTCTGTCAGAAGCAGGGCAGCCGGGTCGGGGAAACAATGCGGCTCTTCAGGCAGCAGGGAGTGCCGCCCGTCGCGTGAGTGCGGGTCAGATCACTGCATCCCACCCCCCGATGTCACAGGCGGGAGCACAGAGGCTGCGGGAAGGGTCCAGGCCACAGACCACGAGGACAGAACAGACCATGTTTCCAAAGAAAACAGCCCCCCCTGCACCCTAGCTTTTCATGCGTGAAGGATGACTATCGCACTCTGCTCTGCCGTTTGCCTGGGAACGTTGTACAATCCCCAAGGGGGCCAACGTGCCAGCCAAGGTCACCATCAAGCTCACTCCTGTTGACTGAGCGCTTACTCTGTGCCGTGCAGCACGAAGGGACACGGGCATGCAGCCTGGCACAATCCCATTTTACAGGCAAAGCAACCGCGTCCCGCCCCGCCGATCAGAGAGCGATAGCTCTTCACCAGGAGGCGCTTCCTTCAGCCTCAGGCTGGAGTCTGAACAGTGAATGAAAAGGGCCCTCGGCCTACTCTGCCCGCCCCCCGCGTGACTCGGCTGGACTTCCATGCGCCCACCGGGCATCGTCGCTGGGCCGTGCTCACTGCAGAAGGGGAAGGGTCTCCCAGAGCCGAGTTCAGTGCCTGGCATCCAGGACTGAGACGGGGTGGCTGGCTCCTTGGGCCCCGCGGACAAAAGCCAAAGGCACACTTCTCCCTGGCCCGGCTGAACGGAGAACGCTGCTCGAAAGAATGAGTCCTGCAAGCACCAGAACCCTGGGGGAGTGCGGAGCTCACACCTCGAGAGCTTGGAGACCAGGAGACGGGGGAGGGACCGAGCCCAGGGCGCTGCCACCAATCCCCACTCCTGCCCTTGAACTTGAACAAAGGAGAGCTTTCCTGACAAACCCGGAGAGAGAAGGGAGGACAAAGCCCTTCTCAGCAGAGGCGGCGGTGGGTATGGCCACTGGAGCCGGGACCAGAGGGCTCCCGTCTGCTCAGAGCCGGGACACGAGACAGGTGCGGACAGGTGTGGAGGGGCCGGCGTGGGCGGCCCCGAGCACCCCCTGGGTCAGCGGGGGCCAGGGGATTACTGGTGGCGGCGACAAGCAAGCCCTGGGTTAGCTTATATCCCACTTTGTACAAACATGGCATTGAGCTCCGCAAGCGAAGGCCCTAATGCCACTCCAAATTAAATTCATCAGTGTCTTAATTAAGATCTATATTTAGTTCTTAATTAAAAGGGAGAGAAAAACCCACGATGATGCATTGCAGAGATTTGGAATGGAGCTCAATCATCTCTCTGCCAGTATATGGGGCATAGGCCCCCCTCTCTCAAGGCTCAGGCCCCTGCCAGGGCAGACAGTCCTGGAATCCTCCCTCCTCCCTCCCTTTCTTCTTTTATTCGTCCCACATCTATTTATCGAGTACCTACTACGTGCCAGGCACTGCGCTTTGATTCTGGGGCCAGCAGGGTAGACAACAGAGCTGGTCGCTGTCCTCTAGGGGCTTAAGCGCAGAGAAAAGTGACAGTGGACACATCTGTGTCTCAGCCTTGAGACCCTCTGGGCCTCCCCCTGCAGCAGGGACATTCCTGGTGTCCAGACACCCCAGGTGACACAGTGGCCGATGCCCTGATCCTAGCAGCCAGAGAGAGCCTTGCAAAGCAGCCCCGTGGCTCCGCCTCCCGGGGGGCGGGGAGCAGCCGCAGGGCAGACCCTCAGGACTCCCGTTCAGCCCGGCTGACCCCTCAAGCAAAGGATAAGGCCTCATCGGCAGGAGGATGGGGGTCCAGAGCTTCCCTTCCAGGACTCGGACACGCGCTGCAGCGTTCTGTGCGGAGGTGGCTTCACTCCCAGGAAGGACAGGACGGTGACAAGAGAGGGACATTTCCAGCCCCCAAGGCCCAGGGAGCTAGACGTCTCCGTTCCCAGGAGGCCCGGTGACTTGGTCTGGAAACAAGAACATTAGCTCAGGGCCAGAGCTGATGCGCGTGGGCCTAGCGCCAAGGACTGCATCCCCGGGGACACACAGAGCTGAGCCGGGGTCGGAGCTGACGGGGGTCCCGGGGGGCAGCCTGAGCAGATAAGGAGTCCATGGATCATCGATGTGAAGTACCCATGAAATCTGGCCCGGCTGCCCATCCTGCCCGCTTCCCTTCTTCCCCCCAAAACGGTTCCCACCAGGCTGCCGGGGTCCCTCCCAGGGCAGGCGGGGAGGGGTCCCGACTGCAGTCAGGACAGCACCTGCAGCCTCGCTCACTCCGGGAAACGACCCGAAGCCCCAGGACAGCCTTCTCAGCCGGTCGCCAGGGGCCGAGTGCTCAAGACACCGAAAGTGGTTAGCGGACCAAAGAGACAGAGCGCCGGGCTCCCCATCTGGGGACGCAGACAGTACGAGGGTGCAGAGTCAAGCACGCAGGCGCCGTTTCTGCGTGGCGGGTAAGGCACGGGGCAGGCGCGGCGAGGGCAGTGGGCTGGGGTCGCCCGGGGCGGCCCTGCCAGCTGCTGGCCTCCCAGGCCTCCCCCGGGCTCTCTGCGGACCAGGGCACAGAGCAGAAAAGCATCGCCAGGCCGGCAGGCACCCGGCTCCCCAGCACAGCCTGGGGTGCACAGGCGGGAAGGACCGGGAGGGTGCGGCAGGTCTGGGGGGCGGCAGACGCCAAGCAGGCCGGGGAAGTTAACTTGGCACAGTGGGCACATCAAAGCGGTGCCGCTGTGGCTGGCGGGCACGCAGCTTCATGCCCGCTGCTCCCTTCTCCCCGATTAATCAGCGGCTGCCGCGCGGCGCTTTGATCCCCGAAATCAAACCCTCTGTCCGATGGGTGACTTGATGTTATAACGCGAACTGATGGAGCTGAGATAATTGCACTGCATCCAGGTTTCCTGGGAGTTCCCCATAAATACTGATGCACATCTGTCCCCACCCAGCTCAGGTGAAGCCACGAGCTTTGGGTTGGCAACAGTTTCGGCAGCTGGGTCGCACGCCAGCCTTCTCCGGCTCCTGCCCACTGCTGTCACCGCTGCGCAGGGAGGGACCCCGCCAGAGCTTTGCGGTTGGGAGCACGGCTTGATTCTCAGCGCCCCCACACCCCACGGGCCGTGCGGTTCTGGACACATCGTTTCGCCTTTCTGAGCCCAGAGCCTAACCATTTCTCCAGATCACGTGAGGAGGGGCTGGACTGTGAGGCCTTGCTGAGGGGGGATGCGGGGGGCTCCCTAGCGGGGGTGGCAGGCGCCCCCACCAGTGCCTCCTCCCAGCCAACACCGCAAGGCGGAGACCGCACGCTCCAGGAGCTACGGGAGTGAGAGCTGAAGCCGGCCGCGGGCTCACTAGGTGGGGCTTGTAAAGCGTTTTGAAGACAAAGAGCTGCCCCCAGTGTCCACGTGCGTTAGCCCTGTCCCCAAAGCCCGCTGTGTCCCCTCTGGGTGGGACAGGGAGACCCAGCCGTGC
Source organism: Craseonycteris thonglongyai (assembly GCA_004027555.1). NCBI lineage: Eukaryota > Metazoa > Chordata > Mammalia > Chiroptera > Craseonycteridae > Craseonycteris > Craseonycteris thonglongyai. The sequence goes on from PVKE010004340.1 coordinate 62,008, forward strand.
ACAGGGCGCGCTCCCTGCTCTGCAGCCCCTCCCCTCCTGGCCGCGGAACTCAGCACATGAGGACAGAGACGGGGTGTCTGCCAGACACAAGTGACGGCAGAGGCACCCATCCCGACTCCAGGTAAGTGCGAGGGAATGTCCAGGCCCCACGGAGGCGCCCCATGTGCTTGGAGGTGGGGCAGTCCTCGAGGGGACCCCGTGAGGTGGTCTCCCAGGACGAATGCCAGACAGCCCTAAGCAGTGTGTCTTCCCGAGTCTTACAGGATTCTGCGCCCCATCCACGGGCTGCCCCCCGAACCACGACGCCCACTGATCAGAAACCCTGTGGCCCAATCCCTGCCTCCTGCAAGGCCCCAGCCAGGGCTGAGGGATCCCAGGGGCGCAAACCCACACTCAGGTTCTGGGCACGCCAGGCAGGAATTCTGATAGGTGTCAGCCTCGCACTCAGAACGGGCCCCGGAAGGCCCCTTTCTGCCACCTTCCTTAGCGACAGTGACTATACGACTGAGACCATCAAGGGTCCCTGGTACCTATCAGACGGCCAGCTGCAAGCAGAGCCGAACGAACCCTGGTCTCCCCAGGGCTGGATGAGCACACCGTACAGCCTTGGACTAAGCAAAGCCACGCTTAGGAGAGTAAGTGGCGTGCAGAGGTCATTGCCACATACACGCCGCAGCGACGTGCACTATCTCAGTAGGTCAAGAGTCCCTGAGGCTCAAAGGTGTCAGGGGACATGTCTCCGGTCACCGCGGGCGTGTGGCAGTGCTGGATGGAGCAGGAGCCCGGAGCTGTCTCTGGACCCCGGGGAGCCCTCCGGCCCCTCTTGCAGTGGCTGGGATCCTGTGGCGTTTGAGGGCGTGCAGCACCGTGGTTCTGACAGTGGGCGTGCATCCGAAGCCAGTGGGCATGGCCGCGCCCCTAGACCTCTTCCTCAGAAGCGACGCGGGGGCGCACGTTGGGGACAAGTGGGGGCTCCCTGGAGCCCTAGGGGAGCTACGACTCCCCGTGGCCGCCAGTGCCTGTTGTGGACCTGGCCCCTCACAGGCAGTGCCCAGGCCAGGTGAGCGAGGCAGCCACCGGATCGGCCAGGTGGCTGTGGTGATTATGATTGGCACCAGAGGGGGCAGGGCCAGGCTCCCTAAGGAGACCTCGTTCCAGGTTGGGCCCTCTTGGGGTGTCAGCTGGCGGAGCTCACCGTGGGAAAGGGGAGGGAGACCTGGATTCAGGGGTGGGAGGAGCCAGCTTTGGGTGGCTGTGGGTAGAAATCAGAGACCGTGAGTGAGGTCCAGGTGAGCACATCACCTGCTAGGCAGCGTGTGGGCACGTTCTGGTCCTGAGCTGGGCAGTCTTCGCTCTTGGGCAGAAGTGTCACCGGGCCGGGGCTCCCTGCACAGCCTCCTGCTGGGCTAGCTCCCAAACGTGGTCCCCGGTGAGCAAGCGGCCCCCCCTGCCATCAGAGGTCAGGCTGGCTAATCCGGAAATGAAGGCACCCCCAGAAAACAGGCTAATCAAATTACGCATTCCCGAGAACCATTCCGAAGCCGGGTGCCTTCTCTAATCTTAATTAGAAATCTGAGCGGCTCCCACCGTCTCCGTAATCAACATTTAAACAGCACTGACCCCCACGGCGCTAACCTTGAGCGCCACACCCCCACGGGAGAGCTGGGGCCGCTCCTCACCGGACAAGGCGGGTTGTTGGGGGGCTGTGGGCAAGGTCGAATTCCGCAGCCGCTCTCTTCCATACCCCAAGTCCTCCCCTCCCCAAGGACACGCACACACACAGAGCCCCAGCCTATCCAGTTCACCAGCACCCCCCACCCTGTCCACCCCCACCCCAAGCCAGGACCAGGTTTAGGTCCTTGCGTCTCTCACCTGCCATGAATGACACCCTTCTAGCTGTTTCCACAAAGCACATCTCAGCGTGTTGATTCTATAACAACTCCCCTGAGGTTCCCTAGAGCCTAAGATATAATCCGACACCCCTGTGTCCCCAGCACAATGCCCTCGGCTTTGAGGTCCAGCCCCTGCCATCCCCTCCACCTCACTCCCGGTGACACTGAGGGGCGCGGAACGTGCCACCATGCAACATGATCCTCTGGCGTAAAGATTCTTTTGAGCTGAAGGCAATTGTGAACAAGCGGCCACAGGACAAACTCCCCTCCCCGCTCGCCTGACGCAGGGCGATTCTTCATCAGTGGAGACAAGTCTAGACTCTTATCAGCTCAGGGAAGGCACCCACGGCATCTCCACAGCAGATCTTGCTCCAACAACCCTTATCTTCTGGTCATTTCCCTCGTCTATTTACCTTTTCCCAGTTCGCCTTAAAAGCCTAAACCCCAGTTCTTTGTCTCGTGGCTGCTCCGTAAAATTATGGCTCTCGGTTAAGATGCCATATCAGCCCAAGTGGTAACCACTCCTCTGAGTCACTCAGCGCTGAGTTCCCGCGTGCGTACGTGGCAGGCACGTGTTTGTAGACTCTGTTTGCCTCTTGTTAACCTCTCTGTTTCCTGTCTAATTTTCAGCACCCAGGCAATGGACCCAAGATGGATAGAGGAAAAGAATGGGGTTTTTTGCCTTCTCTGCAATACTGAACTAGGAGCAGCCCCAGCGTACACCAAGCACCTGCATTTTCTGAGCTTTTGCATACACTGTGCGTCCTGCCAGGAAAATTCTCCTCTGGCTTCAACCACCTCGTCAGCTCCTGTTGAGTCTTTAAAAACCTGCAAGGAAAGCAAATGTCCACCCAAAGGCTTGTGCAGGAAGGTTCGGAGCAGCGTGAGAATCCCCTGCAGTCCTACAACTACAGACAACTGCAGAGGAAGCCACTTCAAGACGGGAAGCAAGGGCAGAAACATGGACCGAGCTGGCCGCACACCCCCATGCGACCCCTCATCGGGAGGGACATCCCGGTGGCAGAGGTTTTCCCCCGGAAGCGCCTGCACGCAGACTCACTCGCTGAGGTGGCCACTCAGTCACTCTGAGCTGCAGCCCCGGGTCAGCAGCTCCACAGATAAGGGACATACGGGGAGGAACTGAGTTGTCTGGCTTCCGGGCAAGGACCGGACGGGCAGCTTTGTCCCAGATAACGGAGCCGGTGGAAGCCGTCGTTGGATGAGCCCTCACCCTCCCTGTGTGCAGACGCAGGTGGGCTCCGCAGCTGCGCCTTCATGAAAATGCCTCACACTGTTCATCTGACCCACCCCAGTGGTCCCCTGAGGCCCCACCCCACCCAACCTTGGGGCCCATTCAAGCCGCCGCTAGAGACTGTTCCGTACAAACACGGTGTTTTAGCTCACGCTGCAAACTTTTGTAAAATCTCTCAAATGTTCACAAAACCCAAACAAGTGTCATCTGGCTGAGGCAC
>PVKE010004341.1:0-11285 GCA_004027555.1 Craseonycteris thonglongyai
GGATCGAATCCCGGCTCCAGCCCAGGCAGGACCCACGTGCTGAACTGGGGAGTTCCCACAGTTTGGTTCTCTAACTGTCTCTGTCTCTGTCTCTCTCTCTATCTGTCAAAAAGTAAAATAGAAATAACTATGCACTGAAGACAAAAAGATAATTTCTCTCTATAAATGTGAAAAGATAAAAAAAAAAAAAAAAAAAAAAGGCCAGATTTGCTTCTTGAGCTTATGTGATGCTTCTGCATCATTGGAGTGAGGAACCTGCCCATTTGATCAAGTCTGCCAGAGGAGTTTCAGTATGGAATGCTCAGACTGGTTTGGGCGTGCTTGTTTTATGTTTTGATTGGTAAAAGAATCTCAGGATGAGAGTGATAGGGGACAGTATTTGCCATTTACAAGTGGAATTGAATGGCAAGAGTTGAGAAATGGTCAGAGGCTTAAAGTAGATAACATGAGCTGGTCTGTGGAGGTGTTTGTACCCAGGTGTGTATCTTGATTTCTAACTGACTTGGAGGTACTTAATTGGTTTAAGGAGTGATTGCATTTGGTTGACTGTGGGCTGTGGCCCTTCCTCACTGTGTGTCTTGTTGGCATTCTCATGAAGAGGGAAGTCTACTGAAGATTTCTACTTCTTGTGCATTGCGCATAATCAGTGACCCATCTCAAGGCTTCAGGGTAATTGAAATTCCTCTGAAAAGAACAGGTACAACTCTGTTCTATTTATGATAGGACAATTTAGGAGAAGAATACCGAAGAGCTGAGATTAAATTAGAGTCTTTTTGGATGATTTTACAGCTGAAATAAATTATTTTAAAGAATTATTTTATTGTTTGAGAGAAGGTGAGAGAGAGAGAGAGAGAGAGAGAGAGAGAGAGAGAGAGAGAACGAGAGAACGAACTGGGAAGGGTTCAGAGCAGTCTGCATAGTTGTATATCATTAGTCGTGACATGGTTTCATTCCTCACAGGTGGATATGGGGCCGTGTGAGGCAGGAACATAACCAGGGGCCTCCTGCATGGGAGGCAAGAATCTTTGCTGTCTTGGCACTTAACCACTTGCACCATAGTTCCATATATGGGTTTGCACAGGTCAGGGCTGCGATTTGATCCCTGAACCTGGCAATGGCAAAACAAATGCTCAGCCTGCTGAGCCATCCCAGCCTCCTCACAGCTGAAAAGCTTTAAGTGTCTTTATCTGGTCAGGGGTTTTGGTTTTTAGTTTTAAATGTCTCTCATTTTATTGGGGTAGCATTACATTTATAAATCAGTCACTTTGAGGCTGCTTTCTAAATATTTATGGAACAGTCTCTACTCTTTTGGTTAGCATCAAGGTCATATTTTTTCTTTGTCTACAGTAGTAATAAAAGAAAATTGTGACCCTTTGGTTCTCATGTTTCCACTCTCAGTTTATTGTTGTCATCAGAAAACCTTTTTTTACACTCCTGACTTTATGTTTAGGTCAGTTATTGTTGGAGAGATTATAAGTGAGAGACTATTGTCTTTTATTTCTAGGTAGAGGCAGCATGGCACTTAGTTAACTGTCAGTCAACCCAGAAAGGTTCCTTCATGGAGGACGTAATTTATCAAATTCTGTCAGAGTAACCCCTTTCTGAAGGATGTGCTTTTGATAGTATTTTACTTGAAAACCTACTTAATCAGTTGCATATTACATTTCTTTTAAAATATGCTTGTTTTATACTTAGAAACATTTTTTCTCTTCTTAATGATTGATTACCATGCTTTCTTTGCAGAATTACCTCTTATAATTTTAACCTTTTCCAGACTTTTCCAAAACAACATCTCCATAAAAATTTGACTCAAAGTAACATTGAATCAGTCTATCTATCGAAGTCCAAAGTGGGATATAGTAAAAAAATCAAAAGCAAGAGATGGGAATAGATTATAATGATTAGGTAGGATGACTGACAAGTTAACTTCTAAGGGATTTGTTAAAATTTCTAAGCTTTTGTGCTTTATTGTTTTTTCACTTGGTGATTTTGTTTGGGAATTTCAAGTTTCCTGAACTGTTACCTTGTTACATAATTATTTGTTATGTACTTACCATGTATAATGCTGTTGTAGCAAACTAGATCAACTTGCAGTATTTGCTGCATTTCTTATTCTGATAATAGCATAAATTTTAGTTTACTCACCTTTCAAGTCTCTTAACTTTCTGTAAGATGAAACTTTTCTTTTGATACTTTTAAGATTGTTGTAAATAATTTTTCTATTTTTTTATTAAGGTTAATAAGTTAATTGGTGTTTTTATATGATGATGTCTTTTTTTTTCCCCCACATCTTTAAAAAAGATTTATTTCATTGTTTTTAACAGAGACGGGGAGTGGGAGGGGGGGTGGTGTTGGGGAGGAGGAGGGCCCAGAGTAGTCTCCATAGTTGCACATCATCAGTTTTTTACATAGTCTCACTCCGCACGGGTGGGCGGGGCTGGGCGGGGGGGTGGGGGGGGGAAGGGGAGGAGTCTCCCACCTGGGAAATACACCCCAGTTCAGCATATGGGTCTGCAAGGGTGTCTTAATACTTAAAAAATATTTTAGCCAAGTGCAATTTTTTTCCTGTTTTTTTTGCATTTATCATGATAGACGAGTGCTAAATTAGCTTTAGGAGTTTAGTAGATATTTTTATTTTGCATTCATACTCTAATACTTTGATTTTGTCTTTTTTTTTTTCCAGGATATATTTATGTTTATAACAAGGCAGTTGAAGGGGCTAGAGGATACAAAGAGCCCACAATTCAATAGATATTTTTATTTACTTGAGGTAAGCAATGTATCTTCAGATGATATTTTATTTTTTGAGATGACATTTTAAACTGTTTTGTGCTTGTATATTTTTACTAATTAAAGTATTTACCTTTCACTTTTTTACCTTTTATTTTTAGAACATTGCTTGGGTCAAGTCATATAACATATGCTTTGAGTTGGAAGATAGCAATGAAATTTTTACACAATTATACAGGACATTATTTTCAGTTATAAAGTAAGTTTATTTTACTAGGAATATAAATGTTTAAACATAAAGGATTTTTAACTTACAGATGAATTTGCATACACTTATTAATATTACAAGGCTAAAAATTATAATTTAAGAACTCAACAATATTTTTATAGATGTTTTAAAAATGAATAGAACTTAATCAGTCTTGTAAGGAATAATACAAGAGTGGTATTAAGGCAATATGTAACCAATCTAACACTAATTTTTAGATTATACTATTTTGATCTTTTATTTAAATGACATATTTTCTGACTACTTAATTCATGTGAATAGTTGTGTATTCTTTAAACTTATCTACTAGAATTAACTTCAGGAAAGCAATTTGATTTTGTGAATTTAAGAAAAAACTAAAGTGGCATTTGATTTGATTACTTTTGTCTGTGAGACTGGTTAAAATTGGGGGGAAATAATCTAGGAAATGTAGTAGATTTTGGATACTACTATAAGATTTGGGAGAGAGGGAAGCTTTAATTGAACATGTAGAATTTGATGTAATTGATGTTTTAGTATCATGTTTTACAAAGTGTAATGTTTGTCAGTACCATGTTATGATTAAATTTGGTACATTTCAGTTATACTTTAAATAAAATATCCATTTTGAATTTCAGTAATGGTCACAATCAGAAAGTTCATATGCATATGGTAGACCTCATGAGTTCTATTATTTGTGAAGGTGATACAGTATCTCAGGAACTTTTGGATACAGTTTTGGTAAATCTGGTACCTGCTCATAAGGTAAGTAGCAATATATATTGAAATATGTCTAAATGTTGTTAATGTTAAGGTCCAGAATTTATACTTCTGTTCTGAATACAATTTATTCTACTTTAACCTTAGTTTTAGAGAATCTATTTTGTTGATTAATATTAATAAATATGAGTTGCGGTTAATGTTTAAGAAACACAATACACTAAGTTGCTAATTTAATGAAAAGAATAGTAAGATTTAGTTCAAGTGATAAAATATATATGATAACTCAGTTTTGTTTCAGATATTTTTCACGGAGCGAGTTAATATTCATAGTTGCTTAGAGCGGTCCCCAACTGTTTTGGCACCAAGGACCTGTTTTGTGGAAGACGATTTTTCCATGGCCTGAGGCTGGGGTCAGGGGATGGTTTCGGGATGATTCAAGTGACAGGTGCAGCTTAATTGTCACTTACCTCTCACTTAGAGGTTTGATATGAGTCTGCAAGCAGTTGATTTACTGTGGTCTCTGTGTAGTCAAACCTCTGCTCATGTGAATCTGTATTTGCAGCCGTTGCCCAGCACTAGCATCACCGCCTCAGCTCCACCTCAGACCATCAGGCATTAGATTCTCATAAGGAGCCACAACCTAGATCCCTCACAGTGCAGTTCACAGTGGGGTTTTTGCTCCTGTGCGAATCTAATGCTGCTGCTGATGTGACAGCAGACCGAGCTCAGGAAGTCATGCATGTGATGGGGAGTGGGTGTAAATACAGATGAAGCTGCGCTCCCCCACCTACTGCTCATCTCCTGTGCGGCCTGGTTCTTAACAAGCCACGGGCCACGGCCTGGAGGTTGGGCACCCCTGACTTAGATGCTGCTATTACACTTTATGTGTTAGGAGATGCTATAACCAATTTGGGCTTTAAAGTAAAAGGCAGTGATGATGTAGCTGCAGAGGAAGGGTACATTTAGAAAGGAAGTCTATTTATTTGGAGAAAAAGAATGCGTTGGTGATTGCATTTCTTGCCTGGGTGAAGTGTGTGTTTGTATTTGTGTGTTTTGTTCTTTGAAAATGACTAATTTTCAAGGAAGCTTTTGAAAGTATGGTTTTGTGATTCATAAGGGATCATGGTTAAAGAGAGGGGCACAGGAATCACCAGTATAAAGATGGGTGCAAACTTAAGACCTTTTTGGCAAGATATAATCTAAGTTTACAACTACATAGATAGCATTCACATAAATAATGCTTCAGCGAAAATGACTTTATAATCTAAAATTTCTAAACTCTTAAAATAATCCATCAGTGCTGAAACTCAGACACTACAAATAGCAAGATTAGATCTAAAAGTTCAGATAATATATTTATTAGATAAAAATAATAGAATAAATATCATTAAAAGAATTAAACATAACATGCTTTAAAGCAGGGGTGTCAAACTGGCAGCCCCTGAGGTAATTTTTTGTGGCCCACGATGCTCTGAAATAAAATGAAAATAGAAAAAATTGGTATGAAGAAAATAGCCTTGGCTATAATAGAAAAATAACAATTTTTTCTATTTTCATTTTATTTCAGAGCATCGTGGGCCACAAAAATTTACCTCGGGGGCCGCATGTGGCCCGCGGGCCACCAGTTTGACACCCCTGCTTTAAAGGATTAAAGACAAAAATACAAGTTAAGAAATGTAATAGCTAGATACTATATGAAATTAGAAGAAGGTTAGGAAAAAATGCAGAAATGGAAAGTGGTCATTGATGTAAATATTTTTATTGGATTATTAAACATATTTAGAGACTGGAAGATGGATCTAAGGAAATTATTATATAGACACAGTGAGAGAAAGATGAAGAAAACAGAAATGAAGGATAGGTTGAAAAGGTCCAATATGTTTAATAGTGATTTTAGAACACCAGGTACAGAATGGAAAAGAGATACTCAAGTAGAAATTTACTTAATATATTCTGGAATTGGTGAATGGCATGAATTGATGATGTGTTAGGTAACAAAAGTATCATTAGCAGGATAAATACAAATAAATTGCAATCCAGCCACATCCTAGAGAAACTGTACAACACTGACACAAACAATCTGTGAAGCACCCAGAAGGGGCAGACCCAGTTCTTAAATATTAGTTTGTCAATAGATCCTTCCTGAAAGAACTATGTGAGTACTTTGGAATGATGGAAATTGAATTTGAAAGAGTGAAATACAAGAAATAGTGATGGAAAATGTTCTAAGTAAAAAGACATATAAAACAAAAACAGCAACAGTAGTGATCATGGTGATTAATTAAAGGAGTGTTAACAAAGTGGTCTTAAATCACTGGGTACAAATAACATGTAAGATTGAATGGAGGTAATGAGTGATATGATCTGGTGATGATCAGGAATTTAGAGGTATTATTGTGAACTTTTAAGTGAAGCTTTCATGTTAAAAATGTAAGGATTACAATAAATGGATAATTATAATAAATGTAAATGGCCCAAATTTACTACTGAAGGCAGATTATCCCACTGGGATGAAAAACCTCAGCTGGTCATTGTTAAATAAGTGTTAACAAAAAAGTACTGTCACAAAAAGGGTTGAAAGTAAAAGAATGGAAATAAGACTTGCCAAGAACATACTGAAGAAAACACTGAATTGAAGTAGCTTGTATTAACATAATAGGTTTTACATGGTAAAAATGGGGTTTATACCGTAATAATAGGTTTAGTTTTAGAAAGATAATCCAAACTTGTATGTGCATAGACTCAAAAGTATATAAAGCATAAATTGAGAGGATTAAAAGGAGAAAGAAGCAAAGGCACAATTTGGCAGATGAATTTCAGTGATTGTAGTTCAAGCATACCAACAGTTTGTAAGAATATTGAGGATATGAAATATAAGACTAACACGTATCAAGCATCATAAGCTGTCAGAATAAATCATGACAATTAAAATGGTACAGATTAAAACTTGTGGGATGGAACTTAAAATGTTCTTTAATCTCCCTTCATAGCTAAGTGCCCAATTCAAGAAGTTGTAAGACTATCAACAGAATGTATAATGCAAAGTATACTAGGAAGAAAACAATGAAGAACACAAATCAGTGAAATAGAAAACAGAGTGACATTTCACGAAACCCAATGTTGGTAATTTGAAAAGTATATTAAATAGGCAGACCGTTGGCAAGTTGAATGAGAAAAAGGGAGATGTTATCAATATGCAGTTTTCGAAAGAAATGGGGAACAGCAGACATTAAAAAAATTAAAGGACAATTCTCTAAACAGTATTTTAAGCTAACACATTTGTAATTAGACATAACAAATTTCTAGGAAGTATAACTTGCAAATTTGTTTCAAGAGAGAAAATCTTAACCAAGAGCCAATAAAATAAATTTAGCTGGTTTTAAAAATTGTATAACAAAATCCCTTTTTTTTAAATGACTATAGTAATGGTAATAACAGCAACAGCAGCAGAACTCAAACCAACCACAAAATAACTTAAACTCATCACCAGGAGATTTGCTAACTATGTAAGTGGCATATAATTCTGATATTCAGCAAATTTTGCCAGATTATAGAAGGAATGTTTCATAGCTTGCTTTGAGTTTATAATCTCCTTAGGGAAATCAGACAAAACCAAGCAAGAAATGAGAATCATAGACTAATTTAATTTAAAATATAGTAACATAAATCCAACATAAAACAATAGTAGACAGTATCTGGAATGATACAAATATTGAAAATGAAAAAAAATAAAGGCTTTATTTCAGAAATGTAAGGAAGAATTAACATTAGAATATGTTAGCAATACACTATTTAGTAAATTAACAGATCAAAGGACAAAAATATCAATAGGTGTAGAAAACTACCTTTTGATAAAATTCAGTATAGTTTATGATAAAAACTTTTAGCAGGGTTGAAGTACAAAGGAACTTCCTTAAACTGATAGGATATGTATGATACTGTACTTAATAGTGAAATGCTGAAGCATTCTCTTTGAAATTAGGAACATTGTAAAGTTGTTAACTCTACTCAGGAAAAAAAAAAAGAATGCTATAACTAACCACCATTAACTAGAGGTCTTAAGTTAGTAGACTGAAACAAGATGAAAGATAAAAGAATTAGAAAGATGCAACAAATTATTTGCAGATGGTACGACTGCCTGTGCAGAAAACACAAAACAGTGTACAGGTAAGTTTCCAGAGTGGCGTAAGAAAAATCTACAAAGTTGCTAGATACAAGATCAATATATAAAAATCTGTTAGTATATGAGGACTTCCTGGAAAGTATCCAGCCATATAACTATTCTGATTATATATTATATAGAATATTATATATATATATATATAGAGAGAGAGAATAACAATAGCTGAATGTTTTCTGTACTACCCTTTTAATTTAAAAAATTGTAGTTTTAACAAAGATTTGAGATTCTTAGAAATTTAACTAAAATGTGCATCACCTTTTTGTTGAATATCATTATAGTTGACTGAAAAGTATAAAGGAAGACTTAAATATGTTGCATGATTTGTTATTGTTTATGGGATGGGAAACAGTAAGATAATTGAGTCAAAATAGATACCAAAATGGTGTATGAGAAACTGATTTTAAACTTTACATTGAGCAAATGGCCAACAATAGCTAAACAATTTTGAAGAAGAATAAGAAAGTGGAGACTCACCCTACCTGGTGAAAGATCTCAGTCTGAAAAACAAGTCTTTACAATTTTATTTGAAAATATAAAACAGCTTAACCACAACGTGGAAAATAATTTCTTAAGAAAGTTATACAGCACATGGATTTGATTACATTAAAAATTTCTATATGCTCAGACACCCTAAACACTGTAAAAAGACAAGTATAGACTCAGATATGTTATACATATGATTGACAAAGTTTTCATGTACAGAATTTATAGAGAAACTACAAATAAGCAATATGAAAAATGTTCATTTGAACTTGGAAAATGGCAAAGACAGAATTTACAGAAAATTATTTTTCTTTTTTTTAAAATTATTTCTTACATGGAAAAGAAGCCATGTACAAGACATATAATTTAATGTCTATTAATAGGAGAATGAGTAAATAAGCTGTAGCATATTACATAGTAAAATACTAAACGGTCATTGGAAATGATTAAAATATTAATAATACAATGCTGGCATCAACACAAATCTAAAAATATGCTGAATGTGAGTTTTAAGATACATACAGTTTTCCTGTTCTCTATAATATGTTTAAACTAGAATACATACTGATTCCATTTTTAGACCTTTGGTCTTGATTCCTTCTGTCATCATCAAAATCTATTTAGAAAGTTTGTCTTAAAATTTTTCTTGCACCTTTTTTCTTTCTGTACTTTCCTATTTATTATGTTTCTTGTTGTATCCTTGGACTTACTTGTGCTCTGAGATGTGCTTGAATAAATTTGCTTTCATATAGCTACCTTAACTCTTGTCTTTTCCTACCTGTAACCCCCTCCCCCATTCCCGTCTGCTCTAAAACCCAATTCATCCTTGTAGGGTGCTTTGGTTCTTCTGGACCTGGAATGAAACAGCCTGCATTTGTACTCAGCTGCACTGACTGATTTGACTTTGGGTCTAGATTTAGAATGACTAAGTATCTCTCCTCTTGAATCTAACAGACACTTATTGACCTTTTTTCTATGTGGCTTACCTTATGCTGTGAATAAGATATAAAGAGAATGTTTAATTACCCTTGCTTGGAAGGGATATTATGACCTAGTAGACTAGTTAGTCTTAAGAGGAGAAAAGTGGCTTTGCCTTCTTTCTTTTATTCAAATTGAGTCTTAATTTCTTCATTCATTTACTTGAGTGGTTTCTGAATATAGGTGATATTTTGTTTTTCATAGAGATATATAATATATTGTGTGTGTTTTTCAGAATTTAAACAAGCAAGCATATGACTTGGCAAAGGCTTTACTGAAGAGGACAGCTCAAGCTATTGAGCCATATATTACCAATGTAAGTCTTTGTTGTCCAAAGGGTTAGCCACAATTTTAAAGACTGCTAGGAGCAAAATTTTGGCAAGTAGTTCATACTTTAAAATTTTTGTGTTGTTTTAATCAAGTAATGTATTTTCTTTTTTATATATAAAAATTATTCTTGCTTAATATTTTCTAGAAGGTTAGCTCTTATCTTTGTCCATTGATGTGCTTCTTTCCGGTTGCCTAGGAACAAAAACAGCTTTTATTTTGGTTAGCAAGATACACTATTTTCTAATGTTGGGAATAAACTTTAATAAAACATAAGGAACTTTTCATAATTCAGAAAAGTTGTGCATACCTTTTTGGAAATTAAACTGATTTATATAAAAGGAAGATATGAACTAATATCAAGACCTAAAAATTTTAGACAAATATGAATGGCAATGACTTGGTGAAAGTTGCCTACCGTGCTTTTGTTGGGGTAGATTTCATATAAATTTACCATTTCTAGAAAGGGGTGGTTTGCAATGAAATGAGGCCTTTCAGCATCATTCCAAATCTCCTTATTTATGGCTGACCATCTTGTATTCATTTTCAGAAGAAATGTGTTTTAGCTGATAGGTTCGCTGATAGAAGCTGATTTAAGTTTTTTTCTCTCCATAGTTCTATTGAGTTGTACAACTCTAGCTGGCACCATTCACAGTGTGCCATGTGAATGGTTCCTGCTGGAACAAATCTAATACACGGTACTCATGTTGGCTTCTGGAGTTGTGTAGCAATTCTTACTCTCTACCTCCTTTTCACTTTCAACCCCCTCCAGACATGCAAAGGGTGTAAATCTGTCTTCTTGAAGAAAATGGGAAAGAAAGCTTTTTATAATTACTTATGTATTTAATTTTCTTAAAGTTTATTGAAGGAGAATTTTTTTTTTGTATTACACAAAAATTTATTATGTAAAATACACCATGAAAAGATGAACTTTGAAAAGTAACATACATATACTTTATAAAACAGTACCTTGGTAAATCCCAGTTTCTGTTTCTGGCCTTAAATAAATCTAAGCATATGATGATTTGCAAAACTGTATTTGATTTATAGAGAAATAGTTGTTGGAGTTTGAACTTTGAAAAGCTGGAGTTAAGATAGGTTCTGTAATCTATCTTAATAGCTCCAACATTGGCAAGAATTCTAAATACTGATTTTAATTAGTTTTGTGAGTCAGAGGTATTGACTGGAATAAATTGGTTAGCTTGAGTTTTTCCATAATTGACTTTGTGGCATTGGAAGTGTGTTCACCCAGACTTGAGCATTCTATCCCAGGGGCCCATTGGATGCACTGGGTGAGCTCCTCCTGGTGGTGGTTTACATTGATACTGCCCAGCCAGATCTCTTTTAGGTGAACACTTCACTTTCTTTGATGCCTTTTTCTGGTGAAAAAATAAGAAAAATAACACTGTAACATAATTGAAATCTTTTATAGGATTGGGGAAATACTTGTAAATATTTGGGTTATAAAAGAAAAAAACGGTTCAAGATAGAATAGACACATTGAAGTTTGTTCTTTATAGATAGTAATTGTTACATATGTAGAACTTCAGAAATCACTGTGTTCTAGATTTTTTTTACCGTATTTTCCGGCGTATAAGACGACCGGGCGTATAA